>JAHXGP010000028.1:901685-952793 GCA_028505775.1 Aspergillus minisclerotigenes | reverse complement strand
AAGGTGACTGTATAAGTATACCCTGCCCCAGGTGTATAGACATCTTCAGTATCTAGATATATCAGTCACCTTGTGTAATCATTATCATTTCTGTGACAATAGATTTAATACATATTAATATTATAAATAGAAATTAAGATTAAGACTTAATACAACGCTATAAGAAAAATAATTTAGAAAGATATAATAAAAGATAAAATGATAGCTAAAAGTACTATAATTATAATAAATAAAATATTTTATAAAAAATTATTATTTAAAGCTAAAAAAGATATATTAAAGAAAGTAAGATTATTAGATAAAAAGATATTAATTAATTAAATAAAAAATCTCTTTTTAATAATATTAACTAGTTTAAGATACTACATCTATTAAATAAAAAAAATATTAAAAAACTAGTTTCTTAGAAAATATTATATAAATATAATAAATATCTATATATTTTAGAAAATTATATATTTTATTATAAAAGTTTAATTGAATATAGTATAATAAAATATATAATATATATTTTCATAGATTTAAAAGTTAACTAATTATTTGTAATATAAAATTTAAAAAAAGATCTTTAATTATAGAGGACTAAAATATTATTAGAAATAAAATTTTTTAATAGAGATTATATAGAGATTAGTAGTATTGATAATATATTTTTATAATTAAAAAATTAGCTAGAAGAGATATTTTTTATATTTAATAAATTTATTTTAGTTTATTATCTGATCTTTATTTTTTATAAAAAGATTTTTAATTTTTAAAATCTGTATATTAGTAATTTATTATTAAATTAATAATATTAATTCTATATTTATAAATCCTTCTAAATTTTCTTTATTATTTAAAAGGTTTTATTAACTAGATTTAGTTTTTTAGCTTTATATCTAATTATAATATTAAAAGAAATTAAAAATATATGTTAATAAATTTACTACTTATTTAATTTTAGCTATTTTATAAAGATCTATAAATTAAAATAGTTAAAGTTAATTTTAATAATATATAATAAATGTTTAATATATTAATATTAATATTTAAATAAATAGATAATAAATAATAAATAGTTTTTAATTAAATATACTATAATTTAATTCAATATTACTAAATTTTTATAATTATATAATTATTAAATAATAGATATTTTTTATTAAATTAACATAGAATCTTTACTATTTTTAGTTTAAAATATTAGTTTCTATATAAATTAATAATTTTAGATTAAAATACTAAAGAAATAGCGCGGATTAAAAAATAGTAATAAATTATTAAAATATTAATTTTCTCGTAGGTATAAATTAAATGAATTTTAATTTTTATTTATATTCTAGTCTTTTTTGATAGAGAGATTAGAAATAGAATTCTGAATAATTTATAAAAGATTTTAAATAAATTATTGATAATAATTATAAAATCTAATAAATATTTGAATTTTATTTAAAAAAAAGATTTCTTCTAAATATTTATAATAAATATTTATTAAAGATTTATATATTTTAGAAATATAATTTATTTCTAATAAAAATAATATTTTAAGGATTTAATATATAAATGAATTTTTTAAAGTATTTTAATATCTTTTTTATATATTTATATAGATTTTCAGATTAGAAAAAAAGATCAGAATATTATTAAAATAAACTATATAAAATATATTAAGAATATTATATAGAATAATATATATATATAATTTAAAAAATTATAAATATATTAATAAAATTAAATAGTATAATTATATATTTAAAATGGCTATATTAAGTATAAAATACTTTAAATTAGCTAATTAATTTAGAATCTCTAAAACTAAAGATAAAAAGTAATAATTCTTTATTATTATTTTATTAAGTCTCTGGTAATCTATATATAATTATAGATCTTTATTCTTTAAAAAATACAAAAATAGATATCTTTACAGAGCTTTTTAAATAATAGATTTTAACTATTATAACGGAGGATCTACTATACAGGGTAGATAGTTAGTATATCAACCAGATAAAAAAATATAAGATAAAAGATAAAGCTCTATTACTAGCTAGATAGTAGAATAAATATAAAGAAAACTATTTCTTATCTCTTTTTTCTATATCTTTAGCAGGGTTTAAATAGATTTAAAATCCTTTTCTTTTAAAAAGTTCTTTTTTTTTAAATTTTAACTAAATAGTCGGTAAATCCCTGTATTTAAAATAGAGCCAAAAAATTAAAGTATTAATTTTTGTAAAACTAATTTAAAATTATAAAGAAAGCTAGAATATATGTAGATAAAATATAAATTAAAAAATCCGGAAATTTTATATATTCTGTTGGTAGAGGATTCCATCTGGCGGCCCTAAGTGGCCTGGAAGATGGGTTCTTTCGGCCGCTAGACAGATCCTATAATACCTAATAAAAAAATTAGCTTTAGTTAATAAGAATAATTAAGAATTTAAAGTCTAATTATAAAAAAAGTATCTTTCTATACTTAAAAGATTATAAGTCTAAAAAGACTATCTAAATTAATAAAAATATAAGATCTAATAATTATAATCAAGATTTTTAATATTTAATAATAACTAGAAGTAATAGTAAAAATACTAATACTAGATTACTATTATTAATTTTACTAAATCTACTAGATATAACTAGAAATATTAAATATCTACTACTACTATTAAAAAAATATTTATCTAATCTAAACTAAAATATTAGTAAAAATTAGATATAAAATTAAGAATTAAATCAGACAGTCTATTTAAATATTTTAAATTTATTAAAAAATCTACTTTTATTATATAAATCGCTTAAAAAATATAAATTAATAGTACTATTTAATAAAACTATATATTTAATTACTATAAAAAAAATAAAATTACTAGATATAAAGATATTACTATTTTATTTTAAATAAATAGTTTAGTAATTACAGAATCTAATTAAAAATATTAATTAAATGATTAAAATTAATAAGCTTCTAATATATATATGTAATATATAATAAATACTTAAAAGTTATCAAAACTATAAAATATAAATATTTTATATAAAAAATATATTATATATATCTAGTTTTACTAATATAATTAAAAGAAATATTCTATATTTTTTTTATAAATTTAATATATATATACTAGATAGAAATTAATTATATTATATAAATGTAGTTTATAATATAATTATTACAAAATATTATTAAATTAATAATAAAATTATTAAATATTAAAGAATTTATAAATAATAATTATATTCTAGTAAAAACTATATATTAATTAAAATCTTTAAAATAGATTATAAGAAATTTCTTTTAATTAAAGTCTTTATTAAAATATTTTATAATAAAATTATAATCTATAATAATTTAGATTTTAATATATTATTTTATTTTATTTTATAATAGTTAATATACTATTTTAAAAATAATCTTTTAAATTAATTAAAAATATATAAATTAATTTTTATAAACAATATTATAAAAATATTTATTAATAAAAATCTATATAAATTTATTAATACCGCCTCTAAAAAAATTATAAAATAGAAATTAATTAATTATTAATATTAAATATAATAATTAAATTAAAATCTCTCTCTATATTCTATATACTTTAAAATAGTAATTAATAATAGATTAAAAAAAAGTATACTTTTAAATTTAAAATAAATATAAAAAATATATACTTATTTTTAAAAATATTAAATATTAATAGACTCTATAAATACTATAAAAATCTAAATAATAAATATTATATAATTAAATATCTCTATTTAATATTTAAATAATATTTTATAAAGCTATAGACTTTACTAAGTAATATAATCTAAATCTATTTTTTTAAAATTTAAAAAAGATAATCTAATTTTCAGCTAAAATAAAAGAATAAAAATATCTTTACTATAGTAGTTAATTATAATAATTTTCTAATAATATTAATAGAAAAGAGTTTAATAAACTTTTTTTACTAGATTTATAATATAAATATAAATAAATCTATTCTTCTAGATTTTAATATTACTAAAAACTATATTTTCTATAGTAAAAATAATATTATATATTTATATAAAATAGTAGATTTTATAGTTACTATAGCTTTAAACTATAAATATATAACTTTATTTTTAATATATAATAATAGAATTATAAATTTATAAATTAAGATTTACTATAATTTATAGATATTATATAATCTATTTAATATAATAAAAATTAAATATAAACTAGAATTTAATTAAGATATCTATATAAAAAATCTTTATTTAAAAAATTAAATTATTAATAAAATAGTAATTTATTAAAGTATATTCTAATTTTATTTTATTTAAGATATATTATTTACTATAATAAATATAATATTTTTATATTATAGATTTATCTATATAAATTTAAATTAAGTTTAAAGAATAGTTAAAATTAACTAGATTAAATCTAATAAAATATATAAGTAATATAAAACTTATTAATTTTTTATATCTTTAATATATAAATTAAAAAAAATTACTATTAAAACTATATTTTTTAAAATACTAGAGTCTAATAGTTTCGTTAAAAAAATTAGTAGATATCTTAACTCTTTTATAAAAAATATATTAATTAATATAGATATATCTAATATAATATAACTATATATAATTAAATATAATAAAATTTTATTTCTCTAGAACTATCAGAAGCGACTAAAACTATTAAATATTAAATTTTTAATTAAATTTTTTGTAATCTTTAAATATAAAATATATTAATATATTTAAAAAAAATAAAATATAAGCTTAAAAAATATTACTATAAATTAAAATTAATTAATTTATTAATTTTAAAAATAATAGCGACTATATTTTTAAAATATAGTACCTAGATATAGATAAGATTAAATAATTATAAAATATTATATTTAATAAAATCTATATATATTAAAATAATAAAAATAATAAATCAATATATTTAATTATATCTAAAATATTAAATAAATCTCTGCTATTAAATAAAGATATATTAATTATTATTTTTAATATTTTTATTAAAAAGTTTATTAAATTAAAGAGATTCTTTAACTTAATTATAGACTAGATTTAAATAATTATTTCTATAATATATAATAAAAATACCAGTATTAAAAATATAATTTAATATAATTAAATTAATTATTAATATAGAGTTAAAATAATAGATTATAAATATACTATTTAAAAAATATAAAAATAATATTTAAATAAAAGTATTATCTATTGTAAATAAAAATTTATATATATAGTAAATTAAAATACTATAATTATATTAAAAAGTAATATTTTTATTTTATATTAATAAATAGCTTAAAAATAATAAAAAATAAAATTATAAATTATAAAAAAAATAAGACTTATGATATTATATTTTTTTTATAAATATTAAAATATTTTAAAAATAATAGATATATAATTTTAAAACTAATTTAAATAATTATATTATATAGTTTAAAATAAAATAGATCTTCTATAATAGTAAATAATAATATTTTATTAATTTTAATAAAATCTATATATCTATAATTATAAATATACTTATTAAAATAGTATTTATTTTAATAACTATCTATAATTTAAAATAAAAATAATCTAATTTTTTCATTATATATTTAAATATAAATATTAATAAAAAATATATTTATATAATTTAATCTACTAGCTTTTATAAAAATAAAATAAAAATAATATATTATTTTAATAAATTATTATATAGTCTAAAATAAATGATATATTTATAAAATAGAGATATTAATATTAAAAATAATAAGATTATACTATTATATATAAATAATATTTTTATAATAATATTTATAAAGACCGCTATTATTACTATATACTAACTAGAAACTTACTATATTATTTAAATTAAAGATTATAAATAAACTAGCTAAGTTTCTAAACTATAGTATAATTTATAATGATAAAAAAAATAATTATATTTTATTAAAGAATATATATAAAAAAAATAATATTAAATAGAAAATTAAAAATAATAATAGAGATATAAATAATATACTAATAAATCTATATATAGAAATTATAAATTATATAAATTAATTAATAATTAGAACTAGACTAGATATTATATATATATTTATTTTTAATACTATATATTTAACTTTAATTAAAATAATTATATAATAATAAAAAAATTATTATAATATCTATATATTTATATTTATAAAATTATTCTAGACTATAAATTAAATAAATATCTAAAAATATATATTAATACTATATATAAAGATTATATAAATAAAAAGTTAATATAAATATATATAATTTTTTATACCGGTATTTCTATATTATAAAAAATATTAAAATAATTAGTAGTCTATAAATTAATATTTTTTATTAAAATAATTATAATTATCCCGGCGGTTTATAATAAACTTTAATTTTAAAAAATTATAAAATCTATTAGTTTATTAATAAATAAAGCTATTTCTATCTATATTAATAATAGTAGAGCTATTTTAATTATATTATTTATTAACTATATATATATATTTAAATAAATTAATATATAATATTTATAAATATAGAATTTCTATAAAAAAATATAATTATAATTAACTATATTAATAGAAAAAATAATTCTATAAATAGATTTACTAAGTTATTAATTAATAATATATTTAAATATTTTATTAATCTTTTAAATCTAATAAATATAAATTATAAAGAGCTTTAGTTAAACTTTATATTTTAGTTAGAATAAAAAAAATATTAATAGAGAATTCTATCTAATAGCTCTAAATAGTCTAGAAAATAGATTCTTCCGGCCGCTAGATAGATTCTATAATATCTAGTAGAAAAATTAGCTTTAGCTAGTAAGAATAATTAAAAATTTAAGATCTAATTATAAAAAGAATATCTTTCTATACTTAAGATATTCTATAAACTAATTCTATATTAGCTTTATAATAACTATTCTTAGTTAATTTACCCGACCATATATTATTTATTTTATTAAAAAGAATATTATTAAATATTAGAAAATTGTTAGTAAAAATATATATAAATATATTATTAGTATTATATGATAGATTATTATTTTTTTATTATTATTTTATATTATATACTTCTCTATTTTCTCTCTCTATTCTTTATCTTTTCTTCCGTTTTAATTATTCTTATTTTTATTTTTAATAGCTTTTTTTTATTTTATTATAGTTAATATATCTTTTTACTAGTATCTTATTTTTAATAATCTAGTTTTATCTTTTTTTATTAATATATATACTATTTATATATTTAAATATTTAATAGTAACTATAATATAAATAAGCTATTTAAAATTGATTATATTTTTAATAGTATTAATTTAATATTATATTATTAATATAATAAATATAAAACTTTTTATAAATCTATATATTTTTTTCTAGTTAGTAATATTTTATTAATATATCTGGATTTTTTTTTAAATATTATTAATAATAAATATAACTTTTTATTAATTTTATAATAAATAAAAAATAATTTTTTCTATAAACTAAAGAATAAGTATAATGAGAATTCTTTAATTTTGTCTATTTAAAATTTATAAATAATTTATTATCACTATTCTTATATTAAATAAAGTTTTTAATAATATAAAATTTGTATATTAATATTAATTTAATATAATTAGTAATAAGATTAGCTTAACTATAAATAATATAATTAAATATTTAATAATTTTACTAATTATTACTATTACTCTAAAAATTTAAAAAGATTTATAAAAAAATACTTATTATCTAGTATAGTTCTATTTTATTTAAGCTAGGGTTGTATCTAGTTAAAATACTGTTTAAATAAAAATTTATTAATAGACTATTATATTAAAACTATTATTTTGAAATAATAGAGTAACTATATAAAATATTATTATTTATTAATTTATTTTATATATTAAATATTTTATTTTTTTCATATTAAAAGAAACCAATATTATTAATAAAAAAATAAATAGATAGACTATTATAGTTATTTTTATATTAATTTTTTTCAAATTAAAAAATAGTCTTATATTAAAGTTTCGGCGGTTTATATTTATAATTAAGTTATATTTCTTAAATTAAATAAATAGATTTTTCATTTTAGAATATTTAAGTAAAAATATTATATATTATATATATTTTTAATTAATATTTTTTATCTTTATAGATCTATTAGGATTATATTTAAACTATACTAATATACTATTAATTTAATATTTTATTTATTTTTTATTAATTAATGAAGGTATTTTTATTATTTATTAATTATTATAATTTTATATATATCCTAAATTTTTTATATATTAATAGTCTTTAAGAATTTTTTTTATATTTATTGTATTCTTTTTTAAAATCTATTACTTATATTTTAAAAGCTATTCTTTCTATTTAATTAAAAAATAGTTTTTTATTAAATTTTTATATATTTTTAATTTTTTTAATTTTCTATTTTTTATTATTAACTAGCTCTAATATTATTAATAGTATTTAAATATTATTATTATATTATATTGACCGCGAGATTTTAATTAGGCCTAGCGCCGACACGTGCCTTTTTTTTTATTAGATAGTTAGATAGTTAGAACCTCTTTTCTAAGATAATCAATAATTTCTATTTTATAAGAATGTAATAGATTATAAATCTAGCTAGCTTCAAAAAATATCAGAAAATTATTTAATTTAATAAAAAATTTTAGAAATGAATATTAATATTTAATATTAATTTAAACTTTTTATTCGCGGGAAAAAGATTTTTTTAAAAAAAGATCTATAATATATATTAAAATAGCTAATAATAGCTACAATTTTTAAAAAAATTCTATAAAAAAATAGAACTTAAGATTTAAATTAAAAAATACTATAAGAAAATGTTTAATTTTTAAAAGTTTTTTATTAAACATAAAGAAAAAAATAAAAATATAAAATTATTTTTTATTTAAAGATTTATGAGATAAAATAAATAAAATTATAGAATATTTAATAGACTAATTTGATTATAAAATATAGAACTTTAATATTTAGAATATATTATAATTATATAAGATTAATATATTAATTACTATTATAATTCTGAAATTTTTAATAATATTATTAATTTATATACAATAAAAATAAATATTTTAAATAATAAGATTTTACTTAATTTTATAGATTTTAAAAATATAGTAAAATAGATATTCATTATTATTAATTTTATTATATATATAAATAAAATTTATAAAATAATAAAAAAGATTATTTTAAAATATAGATATATTTTATATAATTATTCTATAATTTATATATAATTTCTATAATTTAATAACATTTATAAATAATCTTTATTATATAATTATATTATATTATACTATTTTACTTTTTTTATAAAAATTTAAAATAGAATATTTTATATAAATAATATATATTAAAAATAAATTTAAATTAAAAGCTATATAAAATATTTTAAAATATAACTTTTTAAAAATATATATATTTATTATAAAAAAGATCTGTTTTAATATAATTCATTAGTAGCTATAATAGATAATATTAATTTAAATAATAGATTTAATTTCAAAAAGAGTTTTATATTTTTATATTGGAAAATATTATATTAATAACATATATTAATAATATAATTATTATAATAAAAATTAAAAAAAATAATTAAATTGAAAAGATTTTACAAAAAGCTTTTAAATAAAAAAATAAATTAATTTATTTTTTAAAATATAATATAGTTTAAAATTATAAAAAAGATTTTATATTACTGTTTTAATTTATATATACTAAAAAATATTTATTATTTTAAATACTAAATTTCTATAGATTTAAATTATAGAAAAGAATAGAATATTAAATTCTTTAATAATTTTTTAAAATATTAATATTTAATGGAAAATTTTAATTAATTTATAATTAATTTATAATTAAAATTTAATTTAATATCAAAAATATAGTATTTCTATTTTAATATTAAATAAATATTTCTATTAAAATAAATTAAAAGACTATAATAGATATATTTAGATATGCAAAAATAATAAATTATTTAAAAATTAATTAAATATAAATAATATATATAAACTAAAGATTTATATTAATATGGTATACTAAAATTATAAAAATAAAAAATTAATTAAAATATTATTATACTATATATAGAAATCTCTATTTTATAGATTTTATATAAATAAAGTTTTATAATACTATTAAATATAAATATAGAATCTTTTATATATAATACTATAATTAAGAAGTTTTTTTTTATTAAAAAAGTATTTAAAACTCTAAATCTATTTATTAATTTAAAAATAATAAATAATAATAACTTGATTATTTTTATAAAAAAGTATTCTTATATTTAATAAATTATAAATATATTTTACTAATAAATTATAATTTAAATTTTAAATTACTATTAAATAATTAAATATTTTTAAAGATTTTAATAAGAGTAAAAATATAAATATAATTTTTATAAATTTTTTAAAATAATAATTTTAATAATTAAATAAATATATAGATTCTATAGTATAATTATAAAAAAATATTAAATCTTTTTTAAAATCTATAATAGTAATAGAGATTTTTAAATTTAATAAATAAATATAATAATTTAATTAAATATTCTTATTAAAAATATAAAAAAATAGATTTTTTATAATTTATAATTTTAATATAACTATTTATAATTATAAATATTTTAAGAGTATTTTAAATATATATAAATATAAATATAAAAATAAATTATAATTTTTATAATAAAATATAAAATTATATATATAAAATCTATATTAAGTTTTATTATTTTTTATATTAAAAACTTTTTTAATTTAAATTAATTATACTAAAACTTTTTTATAAATATTTATTAATAAAATAATATTTATTTTTATAAATAAAATATTATTTAATTTCTTTTAAATTCATAGTATTTTATTAATTTTTTATTAATTTATTTTTAGTATTTTAGAATTTCTTTATTTTTTTAATTTAAAAATATTTTTTTTTAATATTTTATTATATTTTTATTCTCAATCAAATTATAATAAATTCTAATAATAGATAATTAATATTACTTTATTTTATATTTTTAAAAATTTTAAATAATTTTTTTAAATATATTCTTTTAATTTAATAGTTAATTTTATAAAAAAAGTTAAAACTTGTTTTAATTATTTAAAAATTATTATTGTAAAAAAATAAAATATATATAAAATTTTTATAGATTTTAAATATTTTATTAATATATTTTTTATAATTCATTTATAATATTAGATTATAAAATTTTCAAATTATAAATTAAAAATAATATTTATTTACTAATATAAAGCTATAAAAGTTTAATCTTTTTTTATTATTTATATATTTTTTTAATAAGATATTAATATTATATTTATTTATAAATAAAAAATATATTCAATATAGCCCTAATATTTTTTATTTATTTTTTTTAAATTTTTATTAAGACTTTTTAAATAAATATTTGAAATTAAAAAACTATTTTTATTTTTATTAAATTTTAAAATTAAAAATAAATTTAAAAATATTTTTAAATTAATTTAATAATTAAATAATTTTTTAATTATTATAAAATTTAATTTATATTTTTAATAAAAAATTATAAAAAAAATAATTTTTTCTATAAAATAAATACTAAAGAATATTATGATAGTTTATTTTATATTTTTTAATATTATTATAATTTTTAAATAGTTAAAAAAATTAAAATTATAATAGAAAATTTATTATATAAAATATATACTCTATTAATTGAATAAATAAAAAATAAAAAATAAAACTTTATTATTAATTAACTAAAAAAATAAATATTAAAAAATTTAAAAATTTTATATATTTCATAAATTTATTCTATATTAATTTTATAATAATTATAAAAATAAGATCTTTATTTAAATATTAATATAAAATATAAAACTATATTTTTAATAAAAAATATATTAATTTATATAATAAAAATTTATATAATAAAAATTTATTAATAATTACATTAATAATATATTTAATTATTTTATACAAAAGATTTTCATATTTTTTAATAAAAAAATATCTTTATATTTAACAAATTATGATTAAAATTTTAAATTATTATTACATAGTTTAATATTTTTAAATATTATAAGAATAATAAAAATATAGATATAATTTCTATAAATTTTTATATTTTTTTTAAAATAATTAATATAAATTTTATATTAATAAATAAATATATAAATTTTATAATATAGTTATAAAAAATAATACTAGAATCTTTTGTTAATAATAATATAAACTTTAATAAATATTTAAATAGTTTTTTTAAAATCTATAATAATAATAAAAACTTTTTCAATTTTATATATAAATATAATAATTTAATTAACTATTTTTATTAAAAATATAGAGAAATAAACTTTTTATAATTTATAATTTTAAAAATTTTAAAATTATTAATATTAATTTGTTAATATAATTATTTATATTTATAAAGATTTTAATAATATTTTAAATATATAATTTTAAATCTAATAGTTTAAATAATATTATTTTATATATATATTATTTAATTAATTAAATTTTTATTTAGAATTTAATTATAAGTTTTTTAACCAAGTAGATTAAATAATTTCTAATAGAAATTATAAATATAAATAGAAATATAAAAACAAATTATAATTTTTATAATAAAATATAAAATTATATAAGATCTATTTTATTTTATTATTATTTTTTAAATTGAAATTTATTTCTATCTAAATTAATTATATTAAAACTTTTTTTTTATAAATATTTAAATATTAATAATATCTGATATATATTTATAAATAAAATATTATAGAAATTCTTTTTAAATTAATAGTATTTTTATTAAACTTTTATTAATTTATTTTTATTATTATAGAATTTTTTATATTTTTTAATATTTTATTATATTTTTATTTTTAGTAAAATTATAATAAATTTTAATAATAAATAATTAATATGAGTATTTTTTTTATATTTTTAAAGATTTTAAATAGTATTTTTAAATATATTTTTTTAATTTAGTTATTAATTTTATAAAAAAAAACTTTTTTTTTATTATCTAGAAAAATATTATTTAAAAACATTAAAATATATATAAAATTTTTGTAGATTTTAATTATTCTTTTATTATATTTTTTATAATTAATCTAGAATATTAGACTATAAAGTTATATACTATCAAATCCTCATGGAATAGAAATTATTGATTCCCTTAGAAAGAGGTTCTAACTATCTGATTATCTAATAAAAAAAGGCATATATTGGCGCTAGATCTAATTAAAATCTTATAATTAATATACTTCTCTAGACCTTATACTATAGAAATTAATATAATTTTTTAATTAAATATTATTTTTAATTTTTAAAATATTAATAATCTATAATATTATTTCTTCTCTTATAATAATAAAAATCTTATAATTTAGAGATTTAATTAATATATTTACTATATTATCTTCTAATAGTATAAATCTTAGATAAATCTTATTAATTTATAAAAGATTTTATATAAAAAGATATTAATTATTAAATTATTTTATAATTAGTATATAGTTACTGTGCTGAAAGATTTTTATACTATTTTAATTATTTATAAAAATAATTAATTTATTATTATCTATAATTTCTATATTAATAGATAGATCTAGTACCTTAAGTACTTTTTTAATAAAAAAAGATTTTTTAATTATAGTATTATATATAAAAAACTCTATAATTATATTTAATAATATTATAAAAATTTATTTATATAAAATCTAGAAAATAAAGACTTTTATATATATTATAATAATATTTTTACTTAATTTTCTATTTTTATAGTTTTAATATACTATATTAAAATAGATTTTTAATCTATATATATAATCTATATTTAGCTTAATTTTTAAATAGTTTATTATTTTTAAATATCTAAATATATTTATTATAGTTTTTTAATCTATTTTAATAAAAATATTTATTTAATATTAAAATAGAAATATTATATTTTTAATATTAGATTAAATTTTAATTATAAACTAATTAAATTTTTTAATTAAATATTAATATTTTAAAAAATTATTAAAAAACTTAGTATTTTATTTTTTTTATAGTCTAGATTTATAAAAATTCAGTATTTAAAATAATTAATTATTTTTATTATAATAAATACTTTTTTAATATATATAGATTAGAAAAATAATATAGAATTTTTTTTATAATTTTTAATTATATTATATTTTAAAAAATAAGTTAATTTATCTATTTTTTTTAATTTAAAAGTTTTTTATAGAATCTTTTTAATTTAGTTAATTTTTTTAAATTTTTACTATAATAATTATATTATTAATATATATTATTAATATAATACTATTAAATATAAAAATATAAAAATCTTTTTAAATAGATTTAAAGTCTATTTTCTTTAATTCTTTTTTAAAAATTTTATATTATAAATTTATTATTTTTTATAAATTATATAAAACTTAATTAAATTAGTATATTTAATTACTATTTTTTTTTATAAAATCTATTAATTAATATATAAAAATCTTTTTATTTTTTAATATTATATATATAATAAATAGATAAAAATAATATTATACTATTTTTATTTTAAATCTTTTATAGTTATTACGGTAAAAAATAATTTTAAAAATATTTTTTTTATTACTAAAATATATATCTATTTATAATTAATTTTACAATATTAAAAATTATTATATATTATTTAATAGATTTTAAAATTAATATAGTTTTTTTAATTTTTAAACTAAATATCTATTTATTTAATAAAATATATATATTTTTTAATTTTTTTATAATATTATATATATTAAGTTTTATAATCTTTTTAATTTAAATATATATTATATTTTTTAATATTTTATAAAAAAAATACTAATATTTTAATATAATTTTTAAAGATTTTAATTTTATAGATTTTTAAATAAAAGATCTAGCTAATATTTATTTATATAATAGTTTAAGAATTTTCTATATTTTAAATTTTTTAGTTTTTAAAATATATTTTATAAATCTATTTATTTTTTAATTATATAGATATTTTTTTATTATTTATTTAAATTTCTATATTAAATTAAAAATAATTAAATTATTTAATAATTTTAAGATTTCTCTAGAATTTTATTTTTATATAAAATTTTTTATAATATATTATTTTAGATTTTTTATTAATTTAATTGTTTTATTTACTTATAAGACTATTATACTATATTTAATAGATTTTTTATTTTAAAACTCTAAAATCATATAAATTTATTTTATAATAATCTTTAAAAATATAGTAAACTATTTTTTAAAAATATTAAATTTTATAGAATTTTTAGATAATTTAATAGATTTATTTTTTTTATTTAAAAAATCTTTTAAAATTATAAATATAAATTTTTTTAATTTTTCTAAGTTTTTATTATTTTTAAATATATAATTTTCATTAAATATAATATTATAAAATCTTTTAATCTATTTTTTTTAATATCTATATTTTTTATATATAACTATTATCTTTTTTAAAATTAATAAAATATTTCATTTATATATAAGATTTTATTTTTTTTAATACTATATAATCTTTTTATAGTATATAGATATATATTTAATAATTATAAATCTTTATAAAGTCTAGAGATATTTTTTTATTTAATAAATTATAATAAAATTGATATTTATATATAGCTATAACTAATATAGTCTTTTTTAATAGAATAAATTAATTAAATATCTTAGCCGCTATATTAATAATATAAGATTACAGATAATTTAGTAGATTAGAATTAATTATTATTAATCTAGTTATTTAATTAAAAATACTGCTAATTCTTTTAGCTTTACTATTTATTTTAGATATATAAAAGAATATTCTAATATATATTAATTCTATTATATTATTAATTATAATTAAAAAATAGTTATATTTACTATAATTAATTAAACTAACTTTTTATATATTTATATACTAAAGATTTAAAAAATTAATAGAATAAATTTATAATATTTAGAAGATTTAATATTTTATATTAATTTTATAATATATCTTATAGTATATATTATTACTAGATTTTAATTTAATATTTTTTATTTTTATTATAGCTATAATTCTTAGTATTTCTATATAATTAAGATAATAATATAAAATTATAATATTAATTATTATAGCTATAATATTTTTTTTATATATTTAAGATTTCTTTTTTTATAGAAAGAATTCCGAGTATATAAATATAAAAAAAAAGAAAGTTTATAAATATTTTAAATAAAGTCTTTTATAATATTATTAGCTAATTTAAATATATAGTTTAGATTATTTTAAAAAATTCTATATTTTTATTTAATCTTTTAAGCTAAAAGAAATTTAAAATATATTTTAAATTAATAGTATATTTTAATATATAATACTATAGTCTAACTATTTTTTATATTTAGATTTATTTTAATATAATCTATTTTTTTAGTTTCTATAATATTTTCTATAGATATACTATATTTAAAGATTTTATAAAAAAAAAGATTTTAATATTCTATTAAATTGTTTTAATTTAGAGTTAAGTATTTTAAACTATTAATATTAAATAACTATTATAATATTATTAATATATTAAAATTCTTAACTACTATTTTATTAAAAAATAATATATTTAAATTTAAATTAATATTTAGAAATTATATAAATATTATATAATTTATATTTATCTTTTCTATTTTAATTATAAATCTAAAGATTTAATATATTTATACAATTTTATTATATAAAGTCTAGTTGTTTAATTATAAAATAGAATAAAGACACTAGTATATTAAAATATTATATTTAGATTTATAATAAAAATATATATTTTTTTTCTCTAGTTTTTTATTTTTATAATCTTTTAATATTTTATTTTTTTAATTAATTTATTTTAAACTATATTCTTTTTTTTATTTATTATTATTATTTTTCTTTTTATTTTTAAATAATAATTTATTTTTAAACTTAGATTTATTATTTAAATCAATATTATCTATTATAGCTGCTAATAAATTATATTAAAATAGATTTTTTTTATAGTAAATATATATATTTTTAAAAAAATTATATTTTAAAATATTTTGTATAGCTTTTGATCTAAACTTATTTTTAATATATATTATTTAAATAAAAAATTCTATTTTAAATTTTTATAAAAGAATTAGAGTAATATAATAAAATATAATTATATAGTAAGATTATTTATAAGTTTTATTAAATTATAGAAATTATAAATAAATTATAAAATAATTATATAAAATATTCTTTTTATATTAAAAACTTTTTTATATATAGTTTATATAAAAATATATCTATATTTTAAAATAATCTTTTTTATTATTTTATAAATTTTATTTATATATACAGTAAAACTAATAATAATTAATAGCTATTTTATTATATCTTTTAAAATCTATAGAATTAACTATAATCTTAGTATTTAAAATATTTATTTTTATTTTATATAGATTAATAATATTATTAAAGATCTTAAAATTATAATATTAATTAATATATTAATTTTATATAATTATAATATATTTTAAATATAAAAGTCTTATATTTTATAGTTAAATTGGCTTGTTAGGTATTCTATAATTTTATTTATTTTATTTAATAAATTTTTAAATAGAAAATAATCTTATATTCTTATTTTTTTTTTATATATTTAGTAAAAGATTTTTTTATAGTATTTTTTAGTTTAAATTTTAAATTCTATTTTTTTATAGGATTTTTTTAAAAGCTTTAGCTACTATTAGCTATCTTAGTATATATTATAAATCTTTTTTTTAAAGCATTTTTTCTCGTGAATAAAAAGTTTTAATCAATATTAAATATTAATATTATGTTCTAAAATTTCTATTTATTAAATAATTTTCCAGGCTTTTTTTAAATTAACCGGGCTTATAACCTGTCAAATCCTTATAAAATAGAAATTATTGATTTTCTTAGAAAAAGATTCTAACTATCTAATTATCTAATAAAGAAAGGCATACGTCAGCGCTAGGCCTAATTAGGGTCTCGCAGTCAATATATAATAATAGATAAAAGTTAATATTTATTCAATAAAATAAAATTATACAATCTTAATTTATTATTATTATTTATTTAATTTTTTAATAAAATATTAATATTATTTTTATTTATAAATAAAGCATATATATAGTAAAGTAATAATAATTTTTTATTTATTTTTTTTAAATTTTGTATTAAAATCTTCTAAATAAGTATTTAAAATTAAAAAACTATTTTTATTTTTAACTTTGTATTAAATTTTAAAAATAAAAGTAAATTTAAAAATATTTTTAAATAATTTAATAATTTCTTTTTTTATTAAAAATATAAAGTTAAATTATTAATAACTAAATAATATTTTTTTAATTATTAATCTAATTTTTAAATTATTTAATAGTTTTTTTTAATATTATAGAATTTAAGTTATATTTTTAATAAAAAATCATAAAAACAGAATTTTTTATTTTGTAAAATAAATATTAAAAAATATTATAATAATTTATTTTATATTTTCTAATACTATTATAATTTTTAAATAATAAAAAAAAACAATTAAAATTATAATAGAAAATCTACTATATACAATAATTAATCTATTAATTAAATAAAAAAATAAAAAATAAAAGATAAATTTTTATTTTTTTTATATTTTTAACAAAGTTTAAATAAATGAAGAATTATTTTTTTTAAAAAGTTTTTTTTTAAATCTTAACTAAATGGTTAATAAATTCTTTTATTAAAAATAGAGTTAAATATTAAAATACTAATTCTTTTAAAGTTAATTTGAAATTATAAAAAATACTAAAATATATATAATATTTAATTAAATAAAAATTAAAAAATCTAAAAGTTTTATATATTTTATAGACTAATTCTATATTAGTTTTATAATAAATTAAAATCTATTAAAATATAATATTTAAAATAATTAATTGTTTTTATAATAATAAATATTCTTTTAATATATATAGATTAAAAAAATAATATAAATCTCTTTTATAATGTTTAACTATATTATACATTTTAAATTAAGCTACCTTTTTTATTTTTTTTAATTTAAAAGTTTTTTATAAAATCTTTATAATTTAATTATTTTTTTAGAAAAATTTCTATTATAATAATTATATTATTTTTTAATGCTATATAAAAATAAATAAAAATAATATTATATTATTTTAACTTTTATTTTTCTATAAATATTATAATAAAAAGTATTTTCAAAAATATTCTTTTTATTATTAAAATATATATTTATTTATAATTAATTTTAAAATATTAAAAATTATTATATATTATTCATTAAATTTTAAAATTAATAATATAAGTTTTTTTATTAATTTTTTATATAATAATTTAAAGATTTTTTATATTATTAATTTTTTATTTTTTAAAATAGATTTTATAAATTTAATCATTTTTTAATTATATAAATACTATATTTTAATTATTTATTTAAATTTATATATAAACTCTAAAGTAATTAAAATAATTAATAATTTTAAAATTTCTATTTATTTTTATATAAAGTTTTTTATAATATATTGTTTTTAATTATTAATTTAAAAAAATTGTTTTATTTATTTATAAAACTTATATATTATAATTAATTTTTTATTTTAAAATTTTAAAATTGTATAAATTTAATTTATAATAATCTTTAAAAATATAATAGACTATTATTTAAAAATATTAATTTTCATTAAACTTTTTTATAATCTAATAAATATATTTTTTTTAAAGATTTTTTAAAATTATAAATATAAACTTTTTAAAATTTACTAGATTTTTATTAAATATAATATTATAAAATCTTTTAATTTAATTTATTGTTAATATTAATATTTTTTATATATAACTATTAATTTTTTAAAATTAATAAAATATTGTATTTAATAAATTATAATGTTATTAATATTTATATAAAACTATATTTAATATAATCTTTTTTAATAAAATAAATTTATTAAATATATAGAGCTAAATATATTTTAATAAATTAATATTAATTTTATTTAATTTTATTTATTAATTATATATATTATTAATTTCTTTATTATTTATTTTAAATATATAAAAAGTTATTAATTTAATTTATATTTCTTTTAAATTATTTTATTTATTTATTGAAAATATTAAATTTCTTTTATTAAAATATTAATATATAATATATTTCTATTAGATTTATATATTTTTCTAAATCTTTTAAATTAAAATTTTAATTAAACTCTATATATGTAAAAGAAACTTGTTAAAATGAATTTAAATATTAATTTGAATAAAAATAATCAATTTTATTGTTTTAATAATATATTAAACTATTTTATAGTATTAAATTATATAATTTATTAAATATTTTTAAATAAATTTCTAGAATATATTATTTATTTATTTATTTTTAAGTAAAAAAATAACTAGTAATAATTTAAAAAAATAGATTTTTAAAATGAAAAAAATAAATATAGCTATATTTTTTCATATATAATAATATATAATAAAAAATATTATAGTTTAAAATTAATAGCTATTAAAATATAATATAAACTAAAAAAATAAAAAAAAGATTTTATAGATTTTTTTAGCTTTTAATTATAAAAATAATTAAAATAAAAAAATAAAAAAAGTTTTTATAAAATTAATCTACTATTTTTATTTTTAAATTTTTTAAATAATAATAAATATAAATATTAATAAAATATATTATTAATTAACTGTATTATAATATTAATAATTATTATAAAGAATATAATATATTAATATTTATAAATATAAAATTTCTATATTTTAAGATATTTTTTTAAAAAAAAGATAATATAATAAATAAAAAAATAAAATTTAATAGTATTTATTATATTTATTTATTACTTAATTTTATATAGCTATTTAAAATAAAAATACTATTAAAATAAATTAAATTTAAATATATATTTTTAGAAAAAATTATATATTAATAAAATATTATATTAAATTTAAGATTAAAATGTAACTTAGTATATTTAAATAATATTCAAAATTAATATATAATATTAAAAAATTATTTTAAATTTTTAAATTAACTAATAAATAATTAAATAAAATAGTATATATTTTAAATAATATTAAAAAAATAATTATTATCAATATACTTATACTATTATAATATTTATTAAATTATATAAAAAAATGAATTATTTATTAATTTTATATTATGTGGTAGATATATGGCTTTATATTAAATGAAGTTAATATTCTAGTTTTCTATCTGTAATCAAAAATATATAGTTCTCTATAGATATTAATAATAATTCTTTATATAGAATCTAAAACTACTAGAGTATTAATAATATAATATTTTCTATTAAATAAAAAAGTTAAGTATAATAAAAGAAAAATAACTAGAAATAGCTGACTATTTATTATAAGACTATAAAATATTTAATTTTATATAATTTACTAAAATACTAGTAAATATCTATTTTTTATAAAATATATTAAAAATATTTAAAAATTATTTAATAAAATCTAATATATTATTTAAATTTTTTCTAGACTTTAATAATATTTTATTAATAGTTAAAAATACTAGATTTCTATTATTTTTAATAATATTCTCGCTTATTTTATAATAATATTTAATTAAGATCTAGACTATTTTATTACTTTAAATAGTAAAATATATATTAAATAATTCTATAGAAAAGTCTATATATCTTTTTTAATTTTTAAAATATTTAATAGATCTAGTAAATTAATAGATAATTTAAATCTATTTATAATATTCTAAAGAAAATTAATCTAAAAAGTCTTTTTAAAAATTAATTAGTTAATAATATATAATTCTATAAATCTATTAAATTAATATATATAATATTCCAGTTTCTATATAATTATTTCAATATATATAAAAATAGCTATTTTTTAAAATTTTTTTTAAAGTAATAGAGTTATTAATAATTCTATTTTTTATTTCTTTATTTTTTTAATAGTTATTTTTTCTATACTAATATTTTATTAATATAATTAAATATCTTTATTAATTTAATAGCTATCTTTTTATTTTATTATAAAATATTTTATATAAAATCTTTTATATTTATTAATTATTTTATTATTATTTTTTATAAAAATAAATTTATATATAGTTTAAATAATTTAATATATTTAATATTAAAATTAATAAGATTTATATTATTAATAAAATTTTTTTTAATTATATTTATTTTGATTTAATATAAATAATTTTTTTATTTTATATCTATACTTAATAATATAGTTTATTAAACTTTTTTTTAATAAATTAAAATATTTTATTATAAATTATAATTTTTATATATATCTTTTCTATTTTTAAGATATTATAGTAATTTTATATTATTTAACTATTAATAATTACATATTTTAATAGTTTTTTAATAAAAATAATATTTATTTAATTTCTTTTACTTTAAATCTATATTTAGATAAAAAAATAATTTTAATTATTTTTATTATTTTATTTTTAATATTAATAAATTTTATATATAGATTTTTGATTTTTAAATATAGTAATATTAATAGATAAATATTTATTTATAGTATTAATTTTAATTTTATTAAAATTTTTAATTATATTTATTTTAAATATTTAAATAGTTTAGTTAAATTATATATATTAATAATTTAAAAAAAATAAATTATAATTTTTAATAATAGTTATATTAAAAAATATTTAAAATTATTATTTTTATTTTTTTCTAAATAAAAAAGACTATTAAATACTAGATCTTTTTTATTTTATTAAATATTTTTTTTATTTTATTTTTTAATAGTAATTTTTCTATTCTATTCTATAATTTTTTTTAAAATAATTTTTAAATAGCTATTATTATTTTTTTAATTTTTTTATTTTATTTTATAATTTATTCTATATTTTTTTATATTATTTTTTTAATAGTGTACTTTTTTTTAAAAAAGATTTAATTATTAATAGTCTTTATTTTTTTTAAAAAAAGTTATTTTTTTATTTTTTAAATCTAGTAAATATTTTAAATATTTTTTATTAAATTTTTAATCTATAGATTTATTTTTTTTTTTTTAAAATAGTATTTTAGTTACTATTTAAATCGATTATTATTTAGTTATCTATATTTTATTAGTTAAGCTTTTTTATATTATATTATTATTTTTTTATTTTTATAAAAGTTTTTTTTTTATTTTAGATCTTTTAGATATTATAAATATAATATAATATCTTTTAAACTTTTAATTTTTATAATTACTATAAATACTAAAATAGTAAACTTAATATTTAAAAATATTATATTTAAATAGTTATTATAATATATTATAAATAAAAATAAATATATATTATTATAAAAATAGAATATATTATAAAAGAGAATTAAAATATAATATAAAATAAAGTAATAATAATAAAATATATAAAGAAATAGTAATAAATTATAATATTATTTCAAAAAATATAAATAATAGAATAATAAAAAAAATAGTATAATAATTATAATATTATATATTATTAAATTAAAAATAGAATAATATATTAATAATTTTATTTAATAATATAAATTTTATATAATTTAATATATTTTTTTAAAAAAAATATTTATTTTTTATTTAATTATAATCTTATATTAATATTAATATTATTATATAAATATTTAGTTTATATTTAGTTATAGTATATAAATATATTTAGTTATAACTATTTTTTACTTAAATATTATTTATATTAAAATTATAAATAAAAAGAATAAAAAATATAGTAATATTAATATTAAATAGTTAATTTAAAATTAAACTCTTTAAGATTTTTTAAATTTATTAACTAAATTTTATATATTTTTTAATTAATTTATTATATATTATTTATTTTAGTTATTATTTTAGTTTTTCTATTTAATAAAATATTAAATAATATTATATATATTTTTATTTTTTTTAATTTTTAATCTATTTTATAAAAATTTATTTAATTTTATAGAATTTATAGATTTCTATATTTCTATTTATTAAAATTAAATCTAATTTTTATTTTTTTTTTAAGAGTTATTCATATTTAAATAGAATCTAAAATAAATAATAGAGATAATTAAATATATTTTTTAATTTTTTAAAATATTTAATTTATAGATAAGATTTCTAATTTTTTTAAAAATCTTAAAAAAATTTAAATATTAATTTCTAAATTTTTTCTTTAATTTTTTTAAATATATTTTTTATATAAATATAATAGAATCTTTTTTTTAATTTTAAATATAATAAAAATATATTTTTTATTATATTACTTTTTTATAAATAACTAGATTAATTTTAATATTTTAACTATAATAATTTTTGCTATAAAAAATTAAATAAATAGATTTAAAATTTTATAGAATAATTCTAGATAAAATAAAAATAATAATTATATTCTATATATTAATTTATATAAAAATGATAAAATTATTACTAAGTAAAATCTATTAAATATAATTTATAACTATAGTACTATTTAAAATTTTATATTTTTTTAATAAAATAATTATATAATGTAGATATATCTTTATTATTTAATTAATTTTTTTTAATTAATTATCTATTTATATATAATATACTATTAATAATTTATATTATATTTTAAAATAATTAAATATAGGCTATATAGCTAATTAAATTTAAAAATAAAGTATAGATTTTAGTTTAATATAAATATTAATAAAAATCTTTAGTCATTAATACCTAATCTTTTTAATAAAATATCTATTTAGATAAAAATATTCTATATATTTTAATCTAAAATTAAAATAATATATTTAATAAATTTATTTATAACTATTAAAATTATATTAAATTAATTTTCTAGTAATATAATAATAATATTAATTATAAAAATATAAAAAGAAATATTTAATATAATAATAGATTAAAAAGTTTTATATAATTTATACTATTTTATTATTTTTTGTAAATAATATAAATAATATTAAATATATTTAATAATTTAACATTAGATTTTTTAAATTTTCTAAGATTCTATATTAATCTAAATAGTTTAATTAATTATAAATTTATTTTAAACTTTTTTTAAATAAATTTTTTAATATATAAATTAATTTTTCTAATAACATATACAAAATACTATTACTAAATAAAAATAATAGAGTAGTTAAATATAAAAAATCTTTATTATTTTTAAATATTTATATTACTATTAACTATTTACTATTATTTTTATATTTATTTTTAATTAATTATTTAAAATTTTTAAATAATTAGATTTTTATTATAGTAGAAATTAATATAGTATAGAATATTTAAATAAATCTTTAAATTAATTAAAAATATATAAAAATAGTTATAATAGAGTATTTAATATTATATAAATTTAATTTAGCTTATAATAAATAATTAATTTAAATTATTATGAATAAATTATATTAATTATAGCTATATAATCTATATAAGTATATATTCTTTTTTAATAGTTTTTTATATAATAATAAAAGTTTTTAATTATTTAAATTAAATTTAATATTTCTAGCTCTATTAGTTAATAATATATTTTAATTTTAAATAAAAATCTATTTAAAATATAATTAATTATATATTCTATAACTCTAGTAGTATAGTTTTATTTTAATTATTTAATTTTAACTATTTATTATATTTATTATAAAATATTATTATTCTATAATTTTTATATTTAAATAAATTAATATTTATAAAAATAATAATAATTAGAGTTAATTTATATAAGTATAATTAATAAATTAAAATATAATTAAATTATTTTAAATATTTTATATTCTATATTTATAATATTTTTAATTATTAATTAATATTTTTATTTATTAAATAAACTTAATTTAATATTTAAATCTATTATAGAGCTTAGAATTTGTAATATAAAATTTTTTTTTATAATAATTAAATTTTTATTATATAATAGAGAATACATTAATATAGCTAATCTATTATTTTAATATATATATTAAAATTAGTTAATATTTTTAAAAATTTTAGTTATTTTAATACTTTTAATTTATTTTTAATATTAATATTTTTTAATCTAATAGTTAAATTAAAAGAACATTTAAAAAAACTTTATTAAAAATTAACATAATTTTTATTTTTTTTTAATATTTAAAAAATTATTTTAAATAATTAAAATATTTATTTAATTTTTTAAAATATATTATAAAATTATTAATATATATTTTTTAAAATTTTTTTATATTTTAAAAATAATTATCTATTTAATATTATATATATAATATATTATTTATAAATTCTATTAAATATATTTTTAAAAATTTTTTTATATTTTAAAAATAATTATCTATTTAATATTATATATATAATATATTATTTATAAATTCTATTAAATATATTTTTAAAAATTTTTAATCTTTATATATTATTAAAACAGTAAATAATTATACATTTAAATATATTAATTATTAATAGAATATTAAAAATTTATTTATAATAAATATATAAAAAGATTTTACTATATTTATAAAGATTTCTATTTATAAAAAGATTAAATAAATATTTTTTATTATTTTAATATTTAAATATTTAATATTTATAATTATTTATATTTTATTTTTTTTGATTACTATAAATATATAAAATACTAAAAATATAAAAATTATATATTGTTCTATTCTTTTTATTTTATATAATTCATTATATATAATATTAACTATTTTTTAATATAGTTTATTGAATATATAACTTATAAATATTTCTTTATATATAATTCTATTTTATTATTTATTTTTAAATTAAATTTTAAATTATTTTTTTTATAAAATATTTATAAATAGTTTATTATTTTAAATGAATAAATATTTATTTATTAAAATAATAAATTATTTTATTATTATTAATTCTTTATAAATTAAAAATTTTAATTATAATTTAGTTTATAATAATAAATCTAGATTAAAATTAAATAAAATTAATATATTGTTAAATAGAACTATAATTAAAATAATATCTTTTTATTATATATAAAAATAATATATAAAAAATTAAATTTTAAAAATATATTTAAATATTAATATTTATTAAATATTATAGATATTTCTATTTCATTTATAATATATATATATATATAAAATTTATATTAATTATATAATAATAGAATATAAATTATTTATACTAGAATAGTTTAAATAAATAATTTTTATTTATAAATAAAAATTTTTAATATACTAGTACTAGAATTATATTTAATATTAAAGTTATTAAATATTTTTTAAAAAAAATAGATTTATATTTAAAATAATTTAATTTCAATTTAATAAAGAGTTATATAACTATATTAATTAAAAAAATAATTATTATTCTTTTATATAGATTCATAATAAATATATAAAATTTTAATATATTTATTTTAATAACTATATTTAGTTTTAGATTATTTACTATTAAATATATTTTATATTATATTTTTATTAAATTTTATTTTAAAAATATATAGTTATATTAATATATTAATCATTTATAAAATTTTTATCAATACTATAGATTAATATAAAAATAAATATAATTTTTATAATAGTTTTTAATTTTATATAATATAAAAAATCTCTATTAATTAATATTATTATATAATTAATATTTGAATAAATAAATATTTATAAAATAGTATTATTAATATAAATTATAGTTATAATATAATATTAATTTTTAAATACTAAATCTAGTATAATTTTATTATATAATAGCTATAGATATAAAATAATTATATTTAATAAAAAAATACTATTAATTGTTAATTAATATTAATTAAATATTTCTTATTATAGAAATATTTATATAAAATATTATTAAAAAAATATTATAATATAATAATTATAATATATAGATAAATTTTAATTTATTTAATATATAGATTTTATTTATAATTTAATATTTTAATTAAAAAAAATAGTAGAAATATATATTAGTATTAATATTAAAATTTATAATAAAAATAATAGAAATATTAAATATATTAAAACTAAATAATTAGTTTTTATTTATTAAAATATTAATTATATTTAATATATGAAAAGTTTTTTATTTTTTTTAAGAAAAATAATTATTTTTATAATCATTTTTATATTTATCTTTATATTTATAATCTATAAATTTAAAATTTTATTTATAAATATTTTTAATAAAATTAATTTAAAAAATATATAATAGCTATATTAATTTGTTTCTATAAATAATATTATATTAATAAAGTAAACTATTTTTATAAAATTAATATTATTAAAAAGATTAATTCTAGAAAAAATACTATTAATATAATTATTATAATTATTATAGATTTCTATTTTTATATTTAAATCATCTATAAATTATAATTTTAAAGTTTTTTTATTTTTTTTAAAAAAATTAATTTTAATTTAAATATTAACTAAAATATAGATTCTAGTTTAAATTTTATAAAATATAAGTTTACTATTTAAATATATATAGATTTTTTAAATTTTTAAATAAATTTTTTAAAAATAAAGAATAGCTATAGTAAAGTTAATACAGTCTATAATTAATTAAATTAAAATTAATATTATCTTTAGTATTTATATATATTAATCTATAATAATCTTTTTTAATATCTAAATTTAATAATTTAATTTATCTATTTTTTATTTAATATTTTAATAAATTTAAAAATAATTATTATTTTATTAGATTTATTAATAGTTTTATATAATAATGGATCTAAATTTTTTTAAATATATAAAACTAGTAAATATTTAATTTTTTTTTATATTATTTAATAAATATTATAATAATAGAAATATATATTAATAATAGTTATTTTTTTTAAATATTATTTAGAATATATATTATTTTATTGAATTATTTTTTTGTTTAATTTAGTAAAATTTTAAGATATTTTTTTAGATTATATACTAGTTTTTAATATTATTTAAATATATTAAATTATATTTTATTATTAGATTTAATGTAATACTCTACTAATATAGAGCTTTTTTTTACAGTAGATATCGAGATTTTAATTTATTTTAAAAATATCTTTATTTTAAATAGCTATATAAAATTAGTTAATAAGTAAGTATATTAAATAATAATAGATTTTATTTTTTTTATTTATTATATTATTTTTTTTTAAAAAATAAATATATTAAAATATAAAAATTTAATATTTATAGATTATTAGTATATTAATTTATTAACAGTTATTATTAATATAATTATAAATTTAATTAATAATATATTTTATTAATATCTATATTTATTATTATTATTTAAAAAAAAGTTTAAAAATAAAAATAGAGAATTAAAAAAAATTTTTCTTTAATTTTTATATTATAATTATTTTTATTATTAAAAATTAAAAGAGTTTAGAGAATTTTTATTTTTATCTATTTTTTTTTATATTTTTCTATTTTATATTATATTTTAGTTATTATTAGTATTTAAATTATGATATCTATAATTATATATTATTATTTATTAAATATAATTATATTTTTTTTAATTAAATAGATCTATTTTTTTTAATTTTAGATATTTCTTTTTAATTTTTATTAAATCTTTTTTATTTTTAATTATTATTATTTTTAAATAAAAAAATAGAGATAGAGTATAGTATAGAAACTTTTTTAATAGAGTTTATTAAATTAAATAAATTAATATAATAAATTAATTTAATATATCTAGTAAAGATATAACTAGTTATAATAATATAATAGATTATTTTTATTTTAATTTTAATTTAAATTTATTTTAAAGAGCTTTTATTATATATATAGAATTTAATTAAAGTTTAATATAAAGATTTTTTTAAAGATATATAGATTTAATTAGTTTAAAAATAGATTTAATATTTCAATTTAATTTAATTATTAAGTTAATTTCAGGGCTTTTAGTAGATTTAGATTTTAATTCAAAATTTTATTTTATTTTCTTTTCTAATATAACTAATATTATTAATATACAATAGAAATATTATTAATCTAGTAGTCTATTAGACTCTTATTTATATTAATTTTTAAATAATATTCTATATTAAATATCTTAATTATTTTTTAATAACTTTTTAATATTTAAAAGAAAAGCTCTATTTTTTTAATTAAACTATATCTAGTATATATTTAATCTTTTAATAATCTAGTAATATTAAGTAATAATTTTATTTTTATTTAAGAAAGCTAATTTCTAATAAAAAATAAATAAAATAGTCTTTATATTAAAACTATTAATATATCTATACCCTGTTTTAAAGAAATTAATAATTTAATAAATAATTTATATAATTTTTATATTAAACTCTAATATTAGTGATAAAATAAAATTAGTAAGATATAAAGAATAATAATAAAGATAATAATAAGCAGTATTTTAATAGATCCTGCTAAATAAGATAGATGCCTTTAGATTACTTTAAAGCTAACAAAAAGACTAAATATATATAGGATTCTTGACTTCCAGTAATCTCTGGAGGTTCTTAATAGATATGCTACCATTTTATATATATAAAAAAATCTAGATTTTTTTATATAAAATTATTAATAAATCTAATAAAATAATAATTATTTTTTAATTTATTAAAATATTAAATAAAAAAAAAAGTAATTAATGCAATAAATTTAAATGTTAAAAAAGATTACTATAGATTAATATATATAAAGATTAAAAATAATATTAATTTTAATTAATTTTAAATTGTACTAGTTCTACTATAGCTATTTTCTATTTTAAAAAATTTATTTAAAAATTTAAAAAATCTATGTATATATTAATATAACAAATCTATATTATATAAAATTCATATTAAAATTTATATTTATAATTATATTTATAATTAATAAATTTAATATTTTATTTATAAAGACTTTTAATAGAACTAATTTAAATATATAATAATTATATTAAAAATAGCTTTTTTAAAATTAATTATTTTAATAATATTAATTATAAAACTATTAGTTTTATAAAAATAAATTAATATAATTATTATATAGTTAAATTAATTCTATAAAAGATATTTATAAATAGAATATTAAATTTATTAATTATAAATATAAAAAGAATTATAAAAAGAATTATTTTTTAAAAAAATAAAAAGTTTTTTATATATCTTATAAATTAATATTTTAATAAATAAAATTAAATTAAATAATTTTATATTTAATATTTTTATTATTTTTATAGTAAATCTTAAATATTAATATAAAAGTTTTTACTATTTCTTTAATTAAGATATTAAAAGATATATAATATATTATTAAAAAAGTATTAATATTTTGTATTAATATAATTATTTTATATTTATAATTAATATATAATAAAATTATATTAAATGTAATATTTAAAATTTAATATTATATTATAAATATAGTTTATATTAATAATATTATTATAGAAATATATGTTTATTCAAATATTAATTATAAAATAATATTAATTAATATAGAGTTTTATAAAATTAAAAAATATTATAAAAATTATATCTATTTTTATATTAATTTATAATATTAATAAAAATTTTATAAATAATTAATAAATTAATATAACTATATATTTTTTAAAGAAATTAAAATAAAATTTATTAAAAATATAATATAAAATATATTTAATAGTAAATAATTTAAAATTGAAGATATCTATTAAAATAGTATTTTAAATTTTTATAAATTTAGATTAAATTAATTTAAAAATATAATATTTTTATTAATTAATATAATTATATAATTTTCTATTAAATTAATATTAAATAATTTTAAATATTAATCTATTTTTTTAAAAAATATTTAATAATATTAGTATTAAATATAGTTTTAATATTAATCAATATTAAAAGAGTTTATATATAAATAAAAAACTATTTATTTAAATTATTTTAATATAAATAATTTATATTTTATTATTATATAATTAATATAAATTTTTTATATAAATATATTTTAAATAATAATATTTATAATATTTAATAAATATTAGTATTTAGATATATAACTAAATTTTAATTTTTTATGAATAAATAATTTTCATATATAAAAAAATATAATAATTTAATTTTAATTTTAATTTATTATTATAAATTAAATTCTAGTTGAAACTCTAGTTTATAAGAATTTAATAATAAAAAAATAATTTATTTTAGTAAATAAATAACTATAATTTATATATTTAATAAACTATATTAAAAAATAATTAATATTATATATAATAAATTATATATAATAGAAAAAATAAAATATAAATAGTTATAGATATTTGATCTTTAAATATAAAAATTATAAAAAATATCTATTTAATTCCTTTATAAATAAAGATTTTATAAATATAATAAAATCTTTTTATATATTTATTATAAATTAATTTTTAATATTTTATTAATAGTTAATATGGTTTAATTTATAATTATTTTTTATTTTAATTATATATAAAAAATAAAATTTATAAATAGTATACTATATATATAATATTAAACAAATAAATATTTTTAAAAAATATAAAAAGTTTGAAAATATATATTAATAATTTTAAAATATATTTAATATTATATAATAAAAATCTAACTATTATAAAATAAAAATATTTTTATAAAATCTTTAAATAGATTATAAATTTAATTATTAAATTTATTTTGTTTAATAAATAAAAATATTTAAAATAATTTAATTATATTTTAATTTATTACCTATATTTATATATATTAATTTAAATTATAATCTTTTTATAAATATTAATTTATTTAAATATAAAAATTATAGAATAATAGTATTTTATAATAAATAAAATTAATAAAATTAAATTAATTATATTTTTAAATAAATCTTTATTTAAAATTAAAATATATTCTTAATTAATAGAATCAAAGATATTTAATGTAATTTAAATACTTAAAAAATTTTATTATTCTATAAAAAATTATTAAAAAATAATATATATTTATATAGATTATATAATTATAGTTAATTTAATTTAAAATAAAATATTATTTTTATTTAATATAAAATTAAATCTATAATTTTTATAAATATTAATTTATTTATAATATTTAATTAATTATTTATTATAAATTAAAATATATTTATATATTATAAAATATTTTATTTTTCTATTTTTATATATATTTTATTTAAAATTAATTCGATATATTTTATACTATATTAATCTTTACTATAATAAAAGTCTAGTTATTTAAAAATTTTAAATAATTAATTAAAAATAAATTTAAAAATAAGAATAAATAGTTAATAATATAAATATTTAAGAATAATAAAATTTCTTTATATTTAATTATTTTACTATTTTTTTTAATAATAATATTTTATATATATTATTAAAAAACTTAACTTATATATTAAAAATTTATTTAAAATAAATTTAAAATAGATTTATAATTAATTAAACTATTTAAATTAATATTAGATTTTAAAAACTTTAAAAAATCTAATATTTTATAAAATTTAATACTAAATTAATAAATATATTTAATATTATTTATATTATTTATAAAAATATTAAAATAGTATAAATTATATAATATATTTAATAAAATGATAATATATAATAATTTTAATTTAAACATTTTATTATATCCTATTTTACAATAATTAATATATTATTTTTAAAAATATTAAATATTAATAGATTTTATAAATATTACAATGATTTAAATAATAAATTTTATATAATTAAATATTTTTATTTAATATTTAAATAATAATTACAAAAGTATAGATTTTATTAAATAATATAATTCAAATCTACTTTTTTAAAAATTAGAAAAAATAATCTAATTCTTTATTAAAATTGAAAAATAAAAATATTTTAATTATAATAATGATTAATAATAATCTTTAAATAATATTTATAAATAGAGTAATAAAATTCTTATAGTAAATTTATAATATAAATATAAATAAATCTATTATTTTAAATTTTAATATTATTAAAAATTATATTCTCCATAATAAAAAAAATATTATATATTTATATAAAATAATAGATTTTATAATAATTATAATTTTAAAATATAAATAAATAACTTTAGTTCTAATATATAATAATAAAATTATATATATATAAATTAAAATTTAATTATAATATTTATATAAAAAATCTTTATTTAAAAAATAAAATTATTAATAAAATAATAATTTATTAAAATATACTTTAATTTTATTATATTTAAAATATATTATTAAAAAATATAAAAATAATTTTTAATTTAAAATTTTATTAATTACAAAAAAAAACTTTATATATAGTAAATATAGATACTAAAGTTTTTTAAAATTAATAGATATATAATTTTAAATAGATGGTATATCTATAAAATAAAAATATTAATATTAAATTATAAAAAATACTATATTTATATTAAAAATAATAATCTAGTATTTTTATATATAAATAATATATTTATAATAATATTAATGAAAATTTATAGAATTATTTAAATTTAAAATTATTAATAAATTAATTAAATTTTTAAACTATATTATAGTTTATAACTATTAAAAAAATAATTATATTATATTAAAAAATATATATAAAAAATACTATATTATATTAAAATAATAGAATATGTTTTATATTCTATATCTATATTCTTAATAAACTATACTATCTATTTAAATAATAATAAAAATATTATTAAATAAAAGATTAAAAAATAATTTTAATAAAATATTTTAATAATAAATCTATATATAAAGATTATAGACTATATAAATTAATTAATAATTAAAACTAGATTTAATATAGTATATATATATTTTTTTTAATTTTAACATTATTTATTTTAATAAAACTAATTATATAGCTGTAAAAAGATTGTTATAATATCTATATATTTATATTTATAGAATTATTTTAGATTATAAAGTAAATAAATATTTAAAAATATATATTAACACTATATATAAAGATTATATAAATAGAAAACCTATATAAATATTTATAGCTTTTTATATCAGCGCTCTTATTTTTTAAAAAATATTAAAATAAGTAATTATCTATAAATTAATCTTATTAATTAAAATAATTATAATTACTTTAGTTGTCTATAATGGACTTTAGTTAAAAGAAATTATAAAATCTATTAATTTATTAATAAGTAAAGCTATTTCTATTTATATTAATAATAATAGAGTAATTATTCTGATATTATCTATTAATTATATATATATTTAAATAGATCAATATATAGTATCTATAGACTTATAACCTTTTTGAAAAATATAATTATAATTAATTATACTAATAGATAAAATAATCTAGTAAATAGCTTTATTAAGCTGCTAGTTGATAATATGTTTAAATATTTTATTAATCTTTTATATTTTATAAATATTAATCATAAAGGTCTTTATTTAGATGTGACGTTCTAGTTAAAATAGAAAATATATTAATAAAGAATTCTATTTAGCAATTTTAAATAATCTAGAAGATAGATTCTTCTGGCTGCTAGATAGGTTCTACAACACTTAATAAAAGAATTAGTTTTAACTAGATAATCATCAATTTAAGCTCCAGTATAAATTCAATTCCATTCAATGTATAACATATTATATTTTATTATAATTATAAAACTTAATTAAATATTATAAAACTATATTAGATAAAATTAGAACTCTATCTTTAATTTTTAACTATACTATTAAATAAGATTATAAATACTAGTATATTATAAGAGATAGGGAAGTACTAATCTTCTATAAATCTAGAAAATAGCTACAGTTCTTATATATTGTTTCAGGACTACTAGTAGGTTTATAGTAAAGCTGCACAGCACTTCTAAATCCTGTGGCTAACTTCTGTAATAGTACACCGTAGCCAAGATCCTATATTACTTATTTTTTTATATCTTAAATTTAATTATATAAAAAAATATAAAAATAAAAATTAATAAAAATCAGTAAACAAGAGATATTATTCTATATATATAAAGCTTAAAATCTATACTAAATTTCTGCTTTAAATAATATCTATATTTATAGATTAGAAAAACTATATATTTCCTATAAAAATTACTAGATATACTGTTCTAATCCTTTTTTAGAATAAACATAGAGTCTTAGTAATCCCGTAAAAGATACTTTAGAATATCTAGCTACAATATTAATATAGTAAAATATAAAAGTAGATATTTTCCAGTGCCTTGTCTATTTTTCTAATTATTTATAATTTTTCATAGATTTTTGAAATAATTTAGCTTTTATTAGATTAACAGATTTATATTTACTGTTTTTTAGTTTAATTTATATATTCTAAAGTACAGGCTAAATATAGCTATTTTATTTACTTAGTTAAAGAAGATTTTTGAAGAGTTATATAATATAAATAGTTTCGTTTTTTAAAAGCTTTAGATAAAGTCTTAGTAGAGATATCTAGATCTAGTTTTTAAATAATCTTATAATATAGTAATCGACGTGTGTATTTATTAAATAATATAAAATCTATTATATTCCTTAGTTTAGTTTTAATAAGCTTGAAGAATTAAGTAGGGGCCTTTTTAGATATATAAATGTAATTTTAATAGATATATTGAATCTATTAATAGATAATACTAAATAGGCGATTGGTAATCTATTAATAGGTCTAACTAGTATCCCGATAGGTTAATATACGTATTCGATCATCTCGGCCTAAACAAGCCGAATTTCCGGACCATTCAGCAGGTGGTGGTGAGGGCGCCCTAGTGGCCATTATAGGCAGGCATGTAGGCAGGTAGGCAGTTCTGAATAGCTTCATCTAGAGCTGTGTGAAAATTCTGAGTGTTCCTATATAGGTAAGCGGTGTTACGCTTCTTGTGTTTTTTATATATTTCTTAATTATGTTGTTAGTTATTAGAGTTAACTGTATAATAATATATATTATCTATAGATATAGACTTAGTTAATAGAAATATTTTTATTATTAATTATTTTTTAGCTATAATAGTTTAGTAGTATATTCTAAAATATCTAGATCTTTATTTAATTATTATTTTTTATTATTATTAATCTTTTTATATATTTAAATAATTAATTATTATTAATAATCTATTAATTTAATTATTAAATTATTTTATTTATAATTTAATTAAATCTATTAATATTTAAATTTAATTTTTTTTATAAATCTATATAATAACTAGATATATTATTTAGTAAATTTTTATAAAAAAAATTAACTATTATTTTTATTTTATTATTAATTATATTTATTTATTTAATTAAATATTTAATTAATCTATTTTAAATTAAGCTATTATTAAGTTTATTTATTTTATTTAGATTTTTAAAATGTTAAAATTATAAAAATATATTAAATAATTAAATTAAATTAATATTAATATTTAATTATTTATAATTAAATAAATTATAAATTATAAAAAAATAAAATATTATAAATCTATTATAAAAAAATTATTTAATAATACTATTAATATAAATTATAAATCTATAATTAAAAAATTATTTAATAATATAGCTATTAAAATAACTAATATATTAATTAAAATAATAGTTAAATAAAATTTATTTAGTAATAATTATTTAATTAATAATTTAATTAATATTAATATATAGAATATTTTTAATTTATTATTTAAAATTATTAACTAAATAAAAGATTATTTTAATTAATTAAAAATTAATTAAATTATTAAACTATAGTTTAAACTATAGAAACTATCTATTATAAAATTATTTAAATTATCTAGATTTTAAAAATCTTAAGATTTATAAAGACTATTAAAACTTTTTAATATTAATAATAAAATTAATATTAATAATAAAATTAATATTAATAATAAAATTAATATTAATAATAAAATTAATATTAATAGTAAAATTAAAAAAATTAATTATTTTTAACTAGATTTAAAAAATAATATAATAATTAAATAATTAAATAATTAAACATATTATAAAAAATATTAATATTTTTATAAATTATATATATAACATTATTTAATATCAAAATAAAAAAGCTATATATATAAATATTTAAAAATATTTATAAAATATAATATTAAATTAATTTATATTTTAATTTAATAATATAAAAAAAATTTATATATTTAATTTTAATAAAGAATAATTAATTAAATAAATTTATTAAATAATTTAAATCTAATCTAGTATTAATATTAAATAAATTAAATAATATATTTTATAAATATAATAATATACTAGCTAATTATATATTTTGAATATTTAATAAAAAGATTATTTATTATATTTAAATTATTAAAATATATAATTTTTTTTTGAATAAATATAATATAAAATTAATTAAATTTTTAATTATAATAGTATATACTATAATTTTAATTTAATATTTTAATAATTAATTTTTTAAAATAATTAAATTATTAAAAATATATTATTTATTATAATTAATTATATAATAAATTATATAATTTTTATTAAAAGATCTAGTTTTTTTAACTATTTTAATAGATTTTATAATAGATTCTATATTAATTAATTTAAATCTTAATTTTATTAATTATTTTTTTAATATTTTAATTAATATAGTTAATAGTTTTAATTATACTATTAAAATTAAAATTTATATTAATTTAAAAATTAATAAAAATAAATATTAAATTAAAATTAAAATATATAGATTCTAGAATTAAAATCTAGTTAATTTTTATTAATTAATATATCTATTCATTATAATATTTTGATTATTTTATTTAAAATAATAAAAAATATTAATACTAAAACTAATTTTTTTAATATAATTAATTAAATTATTTATATTATTAACTATTACTATATAATTAAGTTTATACTACTAAAATAGTTAATTTAATTATTAATTATTAAATAAATACTATATTAAATTATTAAATAATTATTATAAAATAAACTAGTTATTTTTTAACTATAATTTTAAAAATAATAATAAATATAAAATCTATTTAATTTTTTTTAAACTAATAATTATTATTATTTATTAATATTATAATAAAAAATTTTAATTAAATAATTATTTTTATATTTATTTATTTAATTATTTAAAAAATAGTAATAATATTTTTTTAATAGTATTTATAATTATTATATTTTATATATAAACAATTAAATTAATCTATTATTATTATTTAATATATTTATATTAATTATATAATAAATAGTAATTTTATAATAGTTTATTAAATTAAAAAGTAAACTATTAAACTAGTCTAATTTTTATTTAAAGATATAATAGAAAAATTAATTAGTAATTTAACTAGTTAATTTAATAAAAGATTGTTTAATTTATTTATAAATTTATAGTATTAATATATTATATAAAAATTTATTAAAATAATATTAATAATTAAATAATTTTAATTTTAAATTAATAGTTTAATCCCGGCTATTAAATTTAATAATCTATTAAATTAATTATTTGATAATAATACTATATTATTTAGTAATATTATCATTTATAAAATAAATCTAAAAGAAATTACTAAATTTTAAGAGTTTATTAATTAATTTAATATATACAATAATAAAAACTATATTAATATAATTAATATATTATTAAAATAATAATTAAAAATTCTATTAAAAAAAATAGAAATTAAAATTATTTAAATTAAAATATTATTATATTAGTTCTAGAGATTATTAATTAATTAATAATATTTTTAATCTATTATAATAATAAAATAAAATAAAATAAATAATAGATTATATATTATTAATATATTTTATATTTATAATATAGAGATTAGTTAAAAAAATAAAAATTAATTTATTATTAATTTAAAAGAAATAAATAAAAAAATTATATTAAATCTATATTCTATATTAATATAAAAAAAGATTATTAATCTAGTTAAAAAATACTAATTTATTTTAATTATTAATATATATAAATTTTTCTATTAATAATTAATAAAATCTAAATATTAAAATTAATTTACTATAATAAATTATTAAAATTAAAAATTTTTTAATATTATAATTATAGATTTTATTAATTTAGTTTTCTATATTTAATAATAAATGAATATTTATTTTAAAAATTTAATAAAATTTTACTATATTTATATAAATAATAATATTATTATTTTAAAAATATTTAAAAAATATTTTACATATTTTAAATATATATTTTTTAAACTATAATTATTAAAAATTTAGTTAAAAATAATAAAAAAAATTTAAACTTTTTATTAATATAATTATTTAATTAAAAAATAGATATATTAAATTTATTAATTTTTTAAAAAAAATTAAAATAATCTATAAATTTATATTTTCTATTATTTTAAAAAATCTAAAGATTTATTTAAAATTAATTAACTATTTTTATTATTATATTAAATAATATATTTAAAAAATAAAAATATTCTAAAAATATAAAATAATATTATTAAAAAATAATTTCTATTTTAAAATTAAATATTATTAATAATTTAAGTTTATTAAAATAAAGCTAATAAATAAAAAATTATAAATATTTAATAAATTATAATTTAAATTTATATATTTTAAATTTTTTATATATTTAAATATAGTTATAAAATTATAATAATTTATTTAAATAATTATTAATATATAATTTTATTTAAACTATTTTTTTAAATTATAATTAAATCTATTTTTTTTAAAAAAAAATTATTAGTTAATAGAATTAGAAATTTTATATTTTATATAGATTTTATAAAAAATATAATATTTAATATATATATTTAAATTTTTTATAATTATATATATTAATTATTTAACTATAATTATAATTATTTAATAGAGTTTTTTAAATATAATTATATTAGAATATTTTAATTTTTAATTAATTAAAATATTTTAATATATTTAATAATATTATTTAAAAATATTTTATAAATTTAGATCTACTAATACTATTATAAATATATTATTTTAATTTTTTATATATAAAAAATTCCTTAATATATTTATTAATAAATTAAATTTTAATAAATTTATAGTAATTAACTATATATTTATTAATTTAATTATTAAATTATTTAAAAAATTTAAATAAAAAATTTATAATAACTATTAAAATAATTTCTATATTTAATAGATTTTTAAAATTTTTTATTTAAATATTTTAATATTAACTAGATTTAATATTAATAGTCTAGTTATTAATTAATATTTAATATTTTTTTTTAAAAATAATAGATTATTTTATATAATTAAATATTAAATCTATAATAAAAATATTATTAAAAAATTTTAATTTTATCTTTTTTATTTAATAGTTTAATCTTTATTTTAAATAATCTATAATAATTAAAATTATTAAGATTTTATTAAATATATAAATATATTATAGAGTTTTATTATATTTTAAATCTATTAAAATTTTATAAAATATATTAAATATTATTTAATATATTTATATAATAAAATATACTATTACTAATTTTATAATAATTTATATTTTATTATTATACTACTAATTTTATTTAATATAATAATATTAGATTTTATTATAGCTCTATTTTTTAATTAAAATTATAATCAATTATTAATTATTATTAATAAATTTATTAAATATATAAATCTTATTTTAAATTATATTATTAAAAATATTTAATAAAAATTTTATTTTTTTATTAAATATTTTTAATAATATAATTAAAAAATTCTAGAATATTTTATATTTAATTAAAATTCGCGGTTTATATTATAATTTTAAAAAAATTTATTTAAAGATTTAGAAATTAAATAATATTATAATACTATTTATTATTTATAAATAAATAATTAAATTAAATAGATTAATTAAATAATAGAAATAATAATTAAATATTTAGTTATTTAATGATTTATTTAAAATATAGAATAATTAATTTATATTTTATTAATTATTTTAATAATAAATAGTTTATTAAATATTTTAATTTAATAAAATCTTTATAAATTATTTTTTAATATTAATATTAAATAATTTTAAAATTTATTTTATTAATTTATAAAGAAATAGAACTTTATAATTTAATTTAAAATAAAAAAAATAATAAAAACTATTTATTAATTAAATTTAATATTAATAATTAAATATATTTTTAATTTTATTAAAAATATATTATATCTAGTATTTAATATAATTACTATTTTATTAAATTTTAAAAATAGTATACTAAACTATTTAAAATTATTAAATATATTAATTAATTTATTTATTAATTAAAATTATTAAATAATTAATAAATATATAATATTATATCTATAGTTTAATTAAAATCTATATTAATTATTAATTTATTTAATAGAGAACTATAGAAATTATTTTATATAATTAATAACTATTTTTCTAATAAAAATAATAGATAGAAAATTAATAAATTAATAAATTATTTAAAATTATATTAAATATTTTATCTATTAATTTAATTATAGATTTAAAAATAATATATATTTATTTTATAATATTTTATTAAATAAATATAAAAAGTTTATATAAAATTATAATAAATATTACTATTTTTAATTAATATTTTTTATTATTTATAATAATATTAATATAGATATTATTTTTTTTATTATAGTAATTATTATATTTTTTATATATTTTTTAATTATATTATTAATTATTAGAGTTAATTATATAATAATATATATTATTTATAGATATAGACTTAGTTAATAGAATTATCTTTACTACTAACCACCTCCTGGCCATAACAACGCTTCATCGCTTGAATACTGACCCACCTACTAGCGCTTTCTAACAAAACCACCGAGGTTAACCAGAGTAAAAGATAGAGAATTATTAATTTTCTATAGATTTAGAAAATGACTATAATTTATATATATATATAGAATCTAGTAGATCCTTAATAGATCTATAAGATTCTTTTATTTTAAATAGCTACCCTTTATAGCAGTATATCGTAGCCACGATTATAATACTAATTCTAAAATAATTTAAATTTTATTATTATCTTTACTATGCTAAATAGAAATAATTTTATATACTATTAAATAATCAGTGTTGTATTATTAATACTGGTGATTCTGGGTTCTATATAAAGAATTATTATTAATATTTATAGAGAACTATATATCTTTAGCTATAGATAGAAAACTAGAATACTAATTTTATTTAACACAAAGATATATATCTATTTTATAATAATTAATAGTATATTTAGCAATTATTAAAAATCTTTAAAAATTATTTAGAAATTAAGAATTTTATATATATTTAGTCTTTTTATTAGTTTTAGAATAATCTAAAAATATCTATCTTATTTGATAAAATCTATTAAAATACTATTAATTATTATTTTTATTATTATTTTTTTGTATTTTATAATTTTATTTTACTATTAATATTAAAATTTAATATAAAAATTATATAAATTATTTACTAAATTATTAATTTCTTTAAAATAGAATATAAATATACTAATAATTTTAATCTAAAAATTTTATTTTATTTATTTTTTATTAAAAACTAGCTTTTTTAAATAAAAATAAAATTATTAGTTAATATTCTTAAATTTCTAGAAAATTAAATATATTATAGATATAGTTTAATTAAAAAAATAGAGCTTTATCTTTTAAATATTTAAAAAATAATTAAAAAATAATTAATATAATTAATATAAAATATTATTTAAAAATTAATATAAATAAAAGTCTAATAAATTACTAGATTAAGTATATTTCTATTTTACATTAACAATATTAATTATATTAAAAAAATAAAATAAAATTTTAAATTGAAATCTAAATTTATTAAAGACTTTAAAATTAAATTAATTAAATCTATATATTTTTAAAAAGTTTTTATATTAAAATTTTAATTATGCCCTTTATATATAATAAAAATTCTTTAAAATAAATTTAAATTAGAATTAAAATAAAAATAGTCTATTATATTATTATTAAGTATATTAAATTAATTTACTATATTAATTTATTTAATTTAATAAATTTTATTAAAAAAGCTTCTATACTATACTCTATTTTTATTTTTTTTATTTAAAAAAAATAATAATTAGAATAAAAAAGATCAAATAAAAATTTAAAAAAGAATATTTAGAGTTAAAAAAATAGATTTATTTAATTAAAAAAAAGATATAACTATATTTTTAATAAATAATAATATATAATTATAGATATTATAATTTAAATATTAATAATAATTAAAATATAATATAAAATAAAAAAATATAGAAAAAAGATAAATAAAAATAAAAATTTTTTAAAATTTTTTAATTTTTAATAGTAAAAATAATTATAATATAAAAATTAAAAAAAAATAATTTTTTAATTCTCTATTTTTATTTTTAAGCTTTTTTTTAAATAATAATAATAAATATAAATATTAATAAAATATATTATTAACTAAATTTATAATTATATTAATAATAATTACTAATAGATTAGTATATTAATAATCTATAGATATTAGATTTTTATATTTTAATATATTTATTCTTTTAGAAAAAAAATAATATCTATTATTATTTAATATATTTATTTATTAACTAATTTTATATAGCTATTTAAAATAAAGATATTTTTAAAATAAATTAAAATCTAGATATTTATTTTAGAAAAGAAGCTATATATTAATAAAATATTAAGAACTAGTATATAATATTAAAAAAATATTTTAAAATTTTATTAAATTAAATAAAAAATAATTAAATAAAATAATATATATTTTAAATAATATTTAAAAAAAAATAACTATTATTAATATATATTTCTATTATTATAATATTTATTAAATACTATAAAAAAAATTAAATATTTACTAATTTTATATATTTTAAAAAATCTAGATTTATTTTTATATAAAACTATTAATAAATTTAATAAAATAATAATTATTTTTAAATTTATTAAAATATTAAATAAAAAATAGATAAATTAATTTAATAAATTTAAATATTAAAAAAAACTATTATAAATTAATATATATAAATAATAAAAATAGTATTAATTTTAATTTAATTAATTATAGATTTTATTAGTTTTATTATAATTATTTTTTATTTTTAAAAAATCTATATATATATTTAAAAAATAAATATATATTTTATAAAATTTAAATTAAAATCTATATTTTAACTAATATTTAAACTAAAATTAATTTTTTAAAAAAAATATAAAAGATTTTTAAAATTATAGATTTAAATTTAAATATAAAAATAAAAATTTATAATAATTATAACAATTATATTAATAATATTTTTTTTAAAATAAATTTTTTTTATAATATTAGTTTTAAAATTATTAATTTTATAAAAATAGTTTATTTTATTAATATAATATTTTTTATAAAAATTAATTAATATAACTATTATTATATTTTTAAATTAATTTTATTAAAAATATTTATAAATAAAATATTAAATTTATTAATTATAAATATAAAAATAAATATAAAAAAAATTATAAAAATAATTATTTTTTTTTAAAAAAAATAAAAAGTTTTTTATATATTAAATATAATTAATATTTTAATAAATAAAAATTAATTATTTAATTTTAATATTTTTAATATTTTTATTATTTTTATTATAAATTTTAATATTAATATTAATATTTTTATTAATTTTTTTAATTAAGATATTAAATTATAAATAATATTTATTTATATATTATAATTATTATATTATAATATTTTTTAATAATATTTTATATAAATATTTTTTATTAATATAATTATTTTATATTTATAATTAATATATAATAAAATTATATTAAATTTAATATTTAAAAAAGTAATATTATATTATAATTATAATCTATATTAATAATATTATTTTATAAATATTTATTTATTTAAATACTAGTTATATAATAATTGTTATAGACCCTTGTTTAGCGCCCTTATCTAAGGCAGATAAGTAAGATAGAAAAAATAATAGATTAAGATAAACTAAAGATCTATTATAAGAAATAAAGGAAATTATTTATATTAATTAATAATATAGATTATATAATTATACTAAGTAGTATATAGATAATTATTAAATAATATATAGAATAGTATATTATATACTAAATATATACTATTAATATATTAATTTAATTATTATAAAATCTTAAAAAAATATATATAAAGATATTTAGTTATATATTTAATTTAATTTTTTATAATTAATATATATTATTATTATAAAATTATTTTTAATAATAAAACTAGTCTTAACTTATTTATATTTTTTTAACTATTAAATATATATATTTAGTAGATCTGGCTTTTTAAATTTAAATCTAATATTAATAGTAGTTTTATATTAGTTTATATCTCTATAATAATAGTAATCTAATATTAATAGTAATCTTATATTAACTATATCTTTATAATAATAGTAATCTAATATTAATAGTAATCTAGTATTAATAGTAATTATATAATGTCAGCTGCCCTATTCCTAAAATGGAATAGTCTTAGGGCTAGCTATAATAAATAGATAAGCTAAATAGAATAAATAAATTAAATAACTAAATTATATAAGAAAGCTAGGGTTGACTAAGTAGTAATTCTAGATTAGATAGATAGATAGGGCTTAGACAATCTAAGCCCTAGATTAAATAAAAAAAATAGATAACTATGGCTAAGATAGTTAAAGCCCTAAATTAGATATAAATAGAAAAGATTAAAAAAATAAATCAATATTTAGCAGTTAAATAATTAAATAATAATCTATTTAAAAAAATTAATTTAATTTAGTAAAAGATTAAATAACTTTTTATATTAAATTAAACTTATTTAGATTTACTAAATTAAAAATTTATTTAATATTTCTTAATTTAATACTCACCTAATATTTTCTAATTAAAAGATAATTACTTAATATTATCTAGTTAAGAATTTTTTATCTAATTTCTTCTAGATAGATAATATTTTAAAAAGATTCTAGATTATTATCTAAAAAAGAAATATTCTAGAATAATTCTAGAATATTCAAGAAAATTTCCTAAATAGAAAATATATCTCTAACACACCCCCCCAGATTTAAATATCTATTTTTAGATCTAAAAATAGATATTAAATCTGTATAGAAATTAATAGATAGATCATATAGAAAATCGATATAAAAATCGGCTTAGAATCAATAAAAAAATCAATAAAAAATCGGTTAAATATAAAAAATCGAATAGATTAAAATAGAGCAAATTCAATTTAGGCCCTAAAAATCGATAAAATAGATAAATTAAAAATAGAGCTATTCAATCTAGAGCCCTAAATAGAATCAGTCTAATTAAATTGATCAGATATATCGGTCATATTTAGATGATTTATAAAAATCTAATGTTTTTGACCAGGCAGATTTTTAATTAAACTATCTATAGCTATTTAATTAATTAGTTTCTATATAATATCAATATTTTTAGCTCTAATTTTCTATCTAAGCCAATAGTTTTAAATATTAATATATTTCAATTTAAATCTATATATAGAATAGTTATTTATAAATAGCTAAATAATCTACTTATTATTATATTTTATATAGATTTTTTAATTAAAGCAAAATCCTAAAGCTCTAAATAGATATTTCTACTATAGAAATTGCCTACTAGCGCTAATTAAGGCTAATAATTTAGTCTTAGTAATTAATAAAACAACTATTTTTTACTTCTTAGCTAACTAATTTATAAAGCTACTATATAATTTATAGATATAGTCTTCAGAGCTCTTTCTATCTAAATAATCTATAAAAACGGCATTACTAGCTATAGAAAAAATAGAGCTAGAGCTAGGGCTAGATACTCTAGATAGATTTGATTAGTCAGGATCTATAGAATTAGGGCTTGGCCCTAAAAATTCTATAGATAGATAACGGGTTCTATATAAATATAGAATCATATGGTTTATAGCTATTATATACCTAGAAATAAAATTTAATAGACTTTCTAAAAGAATCTAGCAAACTTTAGCAATATTAGGCCTAGATATAATAGATATATATAAAATTAATCTATTTTTTTATTAATATTTATAAATATATAAGGCTGAAGCCCTATGGAATTAGTTAAGTAATCCTAATTTTTCTACTAATAAAAAAGTTTTAGATATTTTTTAATTAATTAAATAAAAATAGTAAACAATTTTATTAATATAATCTATTTAAAAAATCTAGAGTTTTCTATTAAAGCAGTCTCTAATAATTCTTATATTAATAAATCTAATTATTTAATCTAGATTCTTTATTTAATAGATATTTAATAATTGGTTTTTAAAATTAATTATTTTTTTATAATTTTTCTAATAGTATATAATAATTATATTATCTATATATATTATTAAAATTAAATAATTATTTAAATATAGATAGAAATTCTTAAAAATAGGATTAAGCTCTAGGGTTTCTAGAGTTTACTCTATTTCTTTTTATTATAAAAATAGTAATTATTTTAAACTATATAAAGCCCTATTTAATTTTAGGATTTTATTTTTAGATCTATATCTAGATAGTTAAGAAATATAAATAGTTTTATTAATATAGCTATTTAAAAATATATTTATTATATTTAATTAAATAGTTTCTAAATTAAAAGTAATAATTAGAGCTAAAATAGTTCTAAAGATTCTAGAAGCTAGGATTAAAGCTCTAGTTTTTAATTAATTAAAAAAACTATAGATCCCCCCTAATATAGATCTTTATTTTAAAATCTAATAAAAAACTACTAGAATTGTATTTATATTTAAATACTTATTTTAATAGTAGAATTTTAAATTAATTTTAATTAATTTTTTTAATTAATATAGGGGTCTATATATTTATTTAAATAAACTATCTATATTTTTTTTCTATAGCCAATAGCTATTTAGATCTAAATTTAGATTTAAATATTTTAAACTAGTTAATTAGTTCTGGAGACAGATTATTTTTAGAATATTTTTTATTAAGACTTTTGTCTAAATTTACTCTAATTTCTAATAAAAAGATATGTAAAAATAGCCCTAAATTACCCTTTTTTATTGAAAAATTTCTAGAAATCTGCTGAGATTTAGGGTTCAGATCATTAAATAATTCAGATCTAGGCCTTTTTAGATCTAGTTCCAAAGGTTCTAATCTATAGAAATCCATTTTATTAAAATTTCTATTATCAATTAGAACCATTGATATAGAGGCCCTAGATAAGTCCCTAATTATAGAGATAGGTGACTCAGTAGGCATTTCACTAGACCCCCTAGAACTAGATAAAGGTTCCCTAGTAGGCGGTGTAGGTAGTAGATCACCTAAAATTTCATCGTTTTGATTATTTTCATTTTCATAATCTAGATCTAGATCTAGATTTTTATCTAGATCTAAATCATTATTTAATAGGTCATAAGAGGTAGGATCTTGCTCTACTAAATCTAAAATTAGATCTAGTTCTTTCTAATTTAGGGCTTTAGATAGATCTTACTCTAAATTATTATATAAATTCTCTATATAACTATCTAAATCTTGGCTATATATATAAGATTTATCAAAAATATAATCTTTTATAGATATAATCTTTTTTTAAAAAAAAAGTTATATTTACTATATATTTAGAGCTATATATTTTATTAAATAGTTAATTAAAGCTCTAGATTTAAATTTATTTAATCTAACTATCTTAGTATTTTATATATAAGCTCTAGAACTATATCTTTTTAAATTAAAAAGATTAGATTTTAATTCTATATAACTAGACCTATTTTTTAAAGCTTTATATAAAAACTTTATATAGCAATTTTTATTAAATAGATTTAATAAATAATTAATTTAATATATATATTGCTAAATTAGCTATTTTAAATTATAGAAAAATTAAAATATCTAAATTAGCTAATAAAAAATAGATTTTTAAATAATTAAAGCTCTAGCTTTTTTTAAATAAAAGTTTTATTTAAATTACTTTATAGAGCTAATAATTATTTTAATTTCTAAATCTTTATAAAATCTATAGAAATTAACTAGATTTCTATTATTATCTAAATAGAATCTTTTAAATCTAAAGTTATAAAAATTTTTAATAAAATTAATTATTTTAATTAATAAATTAAAAATTTTTAATTTAAATCTTAGAATTTATTCTAAATAAAATTTTAAATAGAGATAATATATATAACTTATATATTATATTCTATTTAGATTCTTTTTTATATAAATTAGATTTTAATATAGAGTTTTAAATAAGATTTACTCTATATTAATTAGCTATCTAGATATCTATCTTTTTAAATTAGATATCTAATATATAAAATAAAATTAAAATTTATTTTTTTTAGAATTTAATATTCTAGTATTTAAATTTAATTTAATTAAATAACTTAGAACTTTTTTATCTAAATATTTTAATTTTTAATATTATAAATAAGACTATATCTAAAAAATTTTTAATATTTTTAAATATACTACTATAGTTAATTTTATAAAATTAAAGCTAGATAATCTAGACTTTATATTAATTTTAAATAGACAGTCTACTATAAAATCTATAGTTTCTTTTTATAAATTAAGACTTAAATATTTAAACCCTATATCTAGATTTCTATCTAGATATTTAATAAAAATAGTAGATATCTAATTATCTAAATAAGGGCTTTTAAAATCATACTCTAAATAATTATTTTTATTTATTTTAGATTTATTAGTCTAAGAAGTCTTAGAGTCCTCAGAAAATCTAGAGATCTTAGAGTTCTTAAAATTATTTTTATATAGATTATTTAATCCTTTTAATAGATAGTAATTTCTATATAATTTAGATGCTTTAGGGTAATCAGATACTCTAGATAAATCGGGGTTTCTAGATAAATCAGGTCTAGATAAATTGTTATTTCTAGAGAAATTAGTCTTAGAAGAATCGGGCCTAGAGGGGTCTGCCCTAGATATATCAGGTGTCTTAATAGACTTAAAATCACTAGAATCTATAGAGATCCTAGATATATATAATTTAATTAATAAATTAAAACTTTTTAAATTATATAATTAATTAGATAATATCTATTTAATTAAAAAAATACTTTTCTAATTATTTATATAATAAATAGATCTACTATCTAGAGTTTTAAATCTTAAAGCCCTAGAATTATAAAATAAACTATTTTTTCTATCTTTTAAAATAGAAATTATATTTAAATAGAAATCAGATATATAGATATAATCTAGAAATTTAAAATTAATTATTTCTTCTATAGAAATAATAGACTCTATAAAAATAATACTATATTCTAGAATTTTAATATTAATATTTTTTATATAGATTTTAATAG
>JAHXGP010000028.1:827202-894401 GCA_028505775.1 Aspergillus minisclerotigenes | reverse complement strand
AACTAAATATGTAAGCGAACTGAACACTGTACACGTTTTAAACATACCTTAATTTCTTAGATAATTTAAATACTAGCTATTCTATTAAAAATATCTAAATCTTTAAAATCGCGTGTTAAGTAGAAAGACAGAATTTTATTAGCTATTTTAGCTTTAAAAAAAAATAAAATTAATAATTTTAAAAAAATAACTAAGATTTTTAATATACTGATTTCTATACTATATAATTATTTAAAAAGAGTTTTATTTAAAAGTAATACACGTGCCAATAGTTATAAAATAATTTCTAATAAAAAAGAATTATTTAAAAAATAGATTCTATTACTAGATAAATATAGAGTATTTTTTAATTTATATATATATAAAAAATAGCTAATATTCTATTTTTAAAATATAATATTATTTCCCTTTCTACTATTATAAAAAAAAATAGATATATAACTTTATTAAATATATATTTAAATTTAAAATCTATTTTATATATTACTATAATTATTAGTATATTAAAATAAAGAATCCTAAGATTTTAAATACTTAGTTTAAATAAATAAATAAGACTATTTAAAAATATAGTATAGTATTAAATAATATCTATAATTTTAATAAAATAGAGTTTATAATAGATCTAATAGCTATAGTTAAAGTTATTACTAGATCTAATATATTAAGAAAACTATTTTTATTATAGCTAAAAAATTGGGAATAGATTACTACTATAGAATATATTAATTTTAATAAATAAACTCTATTTTTTTATATTATTTTTAAAAATAAAATATATATAAAGATTTAGTATAAAAATAATAGAGTTTTTTTTAATTAAAGAATTAAGATTAGTTTTAATAACTAAATAAATAATAAAATTAATCTATATTAGTTATAAAATTATTTTATATTTTATACTATTAACTAATCTATAAAAAAATATTATTTATTTATTTTAAATAGCTATAATAATTATCTAATATTTTAATTTAATTAAATCTATATAAAAAATAATATTATACTAATCTATATATCTATATATACTTTTTATAAACTTTAGTTATTTAATATTACTATTTTTTTACTATTAAAAGATTTATATAAAGATCTAATTAAATCTAAAATATACTATAGATTTAATTATATTAATAAACTTAATTTTTTAAAAATATATTTTTAAATTTATATAGCGATCTTTACTAATAATAATATCTATAGTATTTTTAAAACTACTAATCTAATTTCTCTAAATTTTAAATATATTCTTTCTTAGTTAATAGTTTAATTTAAAATCTCTATATTTTTAGATAGTAGACCCAGCAATTAAAACAGCTCAGTATCTAAAATATTTTATATAGTTAAGTAGTTAAAGAAATTAGAATTTATATTTAAAAAGTTATTTAAAAATTAATCTTATAATTCTAATTCGTCTATTAAAACCAGTTTAAATTAATTGATTAAAAATACTGAATAAGCTATAAATAATATAATAATATTAAAATATTAATTAGAGTAATATTAGACTATATATAAAAAATAGCTTAAAAAATAAAAATATTTTATTAAATAGATTATTTTTAAAAAAAGTATATTAATATCTAAAGTCTAAATCCTTATTAAATGCCGAAAACAGGCAGATAAAGCTATATAGATAGATAGATCTCTATCTACTAAATTAATTTCTAGACGCGCTATATTTAAATATTCTAGCTATAGTATATAAGGCTATAAAATTACGTACTGCCCGAATTGATAGAACTACTTATTTTTATATAGAAGTTAGAATTTATAGTGTTTTAATTATTTTAAATTTCTATATAGCAGGTGGTGTTCGGTTCGCTTACATGTTCGGTTCGCTTACTGATTACATTATTTTTTTAAATTATTAATATATATAATTTAACTAGTCTATTTAAATATTTAAAATAAATATAATTAAAAATAAAAATAAAAATAATAAAATTAAGACTAGTACTATAAATAAATATTTAACTATTAATAATTATATATTTTAATAATTTTTTAATAAAAATAATAAAAATTATTTTTTTATTTAAATATAAATTTAAAATAAAAAAAATTAAATAAATATTATTTTTATTAAAAAATTATTAAAATATATAATTATTAATAGTTAAATAATATAAAATTATTATAATATTTTAAAAATAGAAAAAATATATATAAAAATTATAATTTATATAATTTAAAAAAAAAAAATTTAATAAATTATATTATTAAATATAAATATAAAATAAAAAAATTATCTATATTAAATAAAAATTAATATAATTGAAAATTTTTTTATTAATAATATAAATTTTAATAATCTTAATATTAAATATATTAGATTTTTTAAATTATATATTAATTTATTTATATAAAAAATAATAATAAAATAATTAATAAATATAAAAGATTTTATATAAAGTATTTTATAATAAAATAAAAAAATAACTATTAAACTAATAAAAATAATTAATTATATTAATAAAATATTAATATAAAAAATATAATTACTAGAAAAAATAAAAAAATAAAAAATAAAATTATTAATAATTTTATTAATTTAAAAAAAACTTTAAAAAATAACTATTTTTATATATATTTAAATAATTATATAAAAATTAAAATATTATATTCATTAATTTAATAAATTTATAGAATTATATATTATTAATTAACTAATTTTTAAAAAATTATTTTAAATTAATGTTTTTTAAGATATAATAAATAGATTTAAATTATCTATTAATTTACTAGATCTATTAAATACTTTAAAAATTAAAAAATATATATAGATTTTTCTATAGAATTATCTAATGTATATTTTATTACTTAAAATAATAAAATAATCTAAATTTTAATTAGATATTATTATAAAATAAATAAAAGTACTATTAAAAATAATAGAAGTCTAGTATTTCTAATTATTAATAAAATACTATTAAAATCTAAAAAAATCTAAATAATATATTAGACTTTATTAAATAATTTTTATTATTATTTTAATCTACAGTTTCTATTTCTTTTACTAATTATTATTACTATTTTAATCTATATATTTATTTTCTTTATCTATTTATTATTTTCTAATTCTTTTACTGCTCTAGTTAATTTAACAATAGATCTTAATTTATTATTAATATTTCTATTATACTTAGCTTTTCTATTTAGTAAAAAATATTATATTATTAATACTAATAGTTCTAGATTCTGTATAAAGAATTATTATTAATACTTATAGAGAACTATATATCTTTAGCTATAGATAGAAAATTAGAATACCAACTTTATTTAATATAAAGGCATATACCTACTGTCAGAGGAATATCTACTAGTCAGAGTAGAGGACCTGTTAACTAGGTAAGGATACGTAGGCAAAGCACTAGGTAGTAGATACTAAAGACAGAAGACTGATTCTTGATTTTCCTACTATAATTCTTGATATAAATTTATAGTCAAAGATCCCTAAGATTCTCTATATAATTTCTAGGCAGGGGCCACTATATGTTATTAGAAAGGTGACAAATATAGATACTGATATCGCCAATCAGCCCCCAAGATATCCATACACCTGGGGCAGGGTATCCGGCATAGTCACCTTGCATGATCGTTATCAAATCTGTGACACCTACCATATAATAGAGATTTAATATATTTATAAAGTTTTATTATATAAAGTCTAATTATCTAATTATACAATAGAATAAAAATACTAATATATTAGAATATTATATTTAAATCTATAATAAAAATATATATTTTTTTCTTTAGTTTTCTATTTTTATAGTTTTTTAATATTTTATTTTTTTAATTAATCTAATTTAAATTATATTCTTTTTTTTATTTATTATTATTATTTTTTTAATTTTTAAATAATAATTTATTTTTAAATTTAAATCTATTATTTAAATTAATATTATCTATTATAACTATTAATAAATTATATTAAAATAGATTTTTTTTTCTATATTAAATATATATATTTTTAGAAATTATAAATAAATTATAGAATAGTTATATAAAATATTTTTTTTTATATTAAAAATTTTTATATATATAATTTATATAAAAGTATATTTATATTTTAAAATAATCTTTTTTATTATTTTATAAATTTTATTTATATATATGATAAAATTAATAGTAATTAATAATTATTTTACTATATTTTTTAAAATCTATAGAATTAACTATAATCTTAATATTTAAAATATTTATTTCTATTTTATATAAATTAATAATATTATTAAAGATTTTAACATTATAATATTAATTAATATATTAATTTTATATAATTATAATATATTTTAAATATAAAAATTATATATTTTATAATTAAATTAATTTATTAAATATTTTATAATTCTATTTATTTTATTTAATAAATTTTTAAATAAAAAATAATTTTATATTTTTATTTTTTTTATATATTTAATAAAAGATTTTTAAAAATTAAAGATTTTTTTTTATAGTATTTTTTAGTTTAAATCTTAAGTTCTATTTTTTTTTTATAAATTTTTTTAAAAACTTTAGCTATTATTAGTTATTTTGATATATATTATAGATCCTTTTTTAAAGGTTTTTTTTTTATAAATAAAAAGTTTAAATTAATATAAAATATTAATATTAAATTTTAAAATTTTTATTTATTAAATTAAATAATTTTTTAAACTCTTTTTAAGCTGGCTAGACTTATAATCTATTAAATTCTTATAAAATAAAAATTATTAATTCTTTTTAAAAAGAGATTTTGACTACTTAACTATCTAACAAAAAAAGGCACAAGTTAGTGCTAGGCCTAATTGGAATCTCGCGGTCAAAATAATATATATTATTATTAAATCTCAATTTAATATTTTACATTTTTATTATAATTATAATTTTTAATATTTCTATATAAATAAAATAATAATATAAAATAATAATATTAATTACTATAGCTATAATATCTTTTTTATATATTTAAAAATTTTTTTATAAAAAGAATTCCTAGTGTATAGGTATAAAAAAAATTTATAAATATTTTAAATAAAATCTTTTATAATATTATTAATTAATTTAAATATATAATCTAGATTACTTTAAAAAACTTTTTATTTTTATTTAATTTTTTAAATAGAAAAAAGTTTAAAATATATTTTAAATTAATAGTATATTTTAATATATAATATTATAATCTAATTATTTTTTATATTTAAATTTATTTTAATATAGTTTATTTTTTAATTTCTATAATATTTTCTATAAATATATTATATCTAAAGATTTTATAAAAAAATCTTAATATTTTATTAAATTCTTTTAATTTAAGATTAAGTATTTTAAATTATTAATATTAAATTATTATTATAATATTATTAATATATTAAAATTTTGAATTATTATTTTATTAAAAAATAATTTATTTAAATCTAAATTATTATCTAGAAATTATACAGATATTATATAGTTTATATCTATTTTTTTATTTTAATTATAGATTTAAAAATTTAATATATCTATAAAATTCTATTATATAAAGTCTAGTTATTTAATTATAAAATAGAATAAAGATATTAGTATATTAAAATATTATATTTAGATTTATAATAAAGATATATATTTTTTTTAGCTTTTTTTTTTTATAATTTTTTAATATTTTATTTTTTTAATTAATCTATTTTAGATTATATTCTTTTTTTCTATTTATTATTATTATTATTATTTATTTTTAAATAATAATTTATTATAAAAATAATACTATATTTTAAAATTTCAGTATTAGTAATTTTTTATATAAATTTTAATAGATTTAAATTTAAAATCTATAAATTTATTAAAATTATTATAAATATAATTATTAAAAATAATATTATATATTTATAGATTTTTAAAATCTAATTTTAAAAATCTAAATAATACAGTTACAGAGTAATTTAATTAATTAAAATAATAATTAAAATTACTAATTCTTATTATTTTAAATTAAATAATTAATTATTAAATTTAATAAAATTATTAATATAAAAGTATCTATTAAATAAATAATTTTTTATTTAAATTAAATAAATAGAGATAAAACTGTTTTTTAGAAATAAAATTTCTAGAATTTTATTTTATTTATTTATTTTAATTAATTAAATTAATAAAGCTAAAATTAAATAAATTCTATAGAATTATAATAATAATTTTAAATCTAGAATTTCTAAATTAATTTAACTAAATTAATTTAGTATAATCTATAAGTTATTTAGATTTTTTAAATAATTTATTTTATTATAGAGCTAAAAATATAGATAAAATATTAAAAATTAATTCTAGAAAAGTATATAAAAATTATATAAAATTTCAAATTTTAAAACTTTTTAGATCTAGAGCTTTAATATATAGATTTTTTTATATTAATATATAAAATTTTAAATCTAATATATTATTTAATTAAATTCTATTGTCTAGATTTATTAATAGAGACTAATTTAGTAAATAAGATTTTTAGAATTTAATAAAATAATTTAATTAATAGAGTTACTTATCTATTATTATATAATATTAAATTAATAATAATTAATAGTAGAATTAAAATTCTAGTTAAAATTATTTAATATTTTTTAACTTTAGTTTTATAATTTTTAATAGAATTTTTATAAAGCTTTTAATTTAATAGTTTTTTAGATTTATTAGAGTTCTGGTTCTAGATTAAATATTATTAGAACTAGACTTTATAGAATAATAAAATAAAACTAATTCTCTAGATAAGCTAGGATTTATATAGTTCTAGATCTTTTTAATCTAAGCTATTAATCTAATATATTAGTTTTATTAAAATTAATTATTTAGCTAATTAAACTAAATAGAGACTTTTAATTTAATTAATATAGATATATAATTCTATATAGGGAGAGATTATATAGATCTCTATATATATATAGATTAGATTAATAATTAATAGATAGAATAGATTAATATTAATAAAATAGATTATAAGAATTAGTATAGAAATTAATATAAAAATCCAGTATATTTAATTAATATATAAGATAATAGATTTATATATATATATATATAAGATTAATTAATATAGAAAGATAAAGATATTATTAATTTAAGATTTTAAATAGAATTGATTTAGATTTATAGCTATTAGCTGTTTTAATTCTAAAGTAGAATAGTTTTAGAACTAGCTAGAATAAATAGAAAAGTTAAATAGAATAAATAGAATAAATAGAATAAATAGAATAAATAGAATAAATAGAATAAATAGAATAAATAGAATAAATAGAATAAATAGAATAAATAGAATAAATAGAATAAATAGAATAAATAGAATAAATAGAATAAATAGAATAAATAGAATAAATAGAATAAATAGAATAAATAGAATAAATAGAATAAATAGAATAAATAGAATAAATAGAATAAATAGAATAAATAGAATAAATAGAATAAATAGAATAAATAGAATAAATATATTAAATAATTAGATTATATAAAAAAACTAGAGTTAACTAAGTAATAATTCTAGATTAGATAGATAGAGCTTAGATAGTCTAAGCCCTAAATTAGATAGAAAAGATAAATAATTTAAAATCAAGACAGTCAAAGCTATAGATTAGATATAAATAGAAGAGATTAAAAGAATAAATTAATATCTAGTAGTTAGATAGTTAGATAATAATCTATTTAAAACAATTAATTTAATTTAGTAAGGGATTTGGTAGCTTTTTATATTAATTTAAGCTTATTTAAAATTATTAAATTAAAAAACTATCTAATATTTTCTAATTTAGTAATTATTTAAGATTTTCTAATTAAAAGATAAGTATTTAATATTATTTAGTTAGAATTATTTTATTTAATTTCTTCTAGATAGATAATATTCTAGAAAGATTCTAGACTATTATCTAAAAGGGAAATATTCTAGAATAATTCTAGAATATTCAAGAAAATTTCCTAAATAGGAAATATCTTTCTGACACTTATCTCCTTTTCTATATCTTTAGCAGTGTTTAGATAGATTAAAAATTCTTTTTTTTTAAAAAAATCCTAACTAAATAGTTAATAAATTCTTTTATTAAAAAAAGGGCTAAAAGATTAAGATATAATCTTCTTAGAGCTAGTTTAGAACTATAAAAGGAGCTGGGGTATATACAGGTGGAGCAGAGGTTAGAAGGCACGGGGTTCTGTATATTCTACGGGCCGATTCTGCATCGGCTCCGTGACATAATTAGAATTAATTCTTTTTATCTAGGTATTTATATAGTCTAAATACTAATTATAAATTAAATAATCTCTAGATAGATAGACTATCTACTAGCCAAATTTATAATAGCTATATTATACAGCTGATACTAGTATTATAATAACTGTCTAGTTTCTGCCAATATTAAAATTATTAGCCACTAAGTATATAAAATCCCTAGAATAGAGATTTAGCTCGGTTTTCTTTGCTCTATTAGAATTTATTATCCCTAGAGGCATCCAGGGAGCCATTTGTGGAATAATTTAAAAAATAGGTAAAAAAAAGGTGTGAACCATGTGATTGCGGATGACGCATTTTTACACGGAAACTAGTGGTGGAGACTATACTTAGGCAAGAGAATCAACTTACTTTACATCTGACTGACCTGAGGGGGCCCACGAGGGGCCTATTATAGACCCAGGGGTTGGGCTTGGGCCCGGTAGCTTGGATCTAGGGCCCTGAAGAAGCCTAATACTACTAGGACTACCTACTTATTTAAGCAGTTTTATACGTAAACTGATATTGGTAGTGCTACAGAGGGTTGTGGCATTTAAAGATAGAATGGATGTATTCAGAAAAGAATATTTCACTTGACCGCTGCTGTAGCCTGGGCCCTGTAGAGCCAGATTGGGACTGTATAACTATATTCCAATACATTCTGCCCTCCTGGCACCCGTGCGTGAAAGCCCTACATAACCACCATAGGTTAGAATTTCTATTGGCTAAAGCCATTGAAATGTTCGTCAGTGACTCCAAGCTTATCTCTGGCCATGACGTCACCTGAAAGCTCATGTGTTGTGAGTCATGTGCCCATCTGACTCAATATGAGTAATAGACTCTTATCTATGAACACTGTAATTATCACTATATATGTAGGCAATCATTCTGCTGACTGTCAATGCTTGAAGAGCCAAGTTTTGTTTGCAGCTTTGAACTTGGATGCTAGAGCCTAGACATATCACATATGTTAGGATTAGACAAAGTTGAAGACTTCTAATACAGCGCATAGTTATACCATCTGCGCTACTGTGCCAGTTAAATATTACTTAACTCCGAAAGGCAAACTGTCTGTGGCTCCCAAGCTATTGTGGGTATCAAGCTACTACTTCATGTACTCCGCAGTATAATATGGATTCATATATAAGTTATAGTAAACTGTCCACCATTACTGTCCTATGAAGTCATAGTTAGGCTTACCGAAAAGAACCGAGTAAAGGATCAGGAAGCCGTCAGATTAGGCGGGGTAGGCAGGCAGTCGCTGTCTCGGTGATATACTCCGTATACAACTGTACATATTGTGAGAGATTGCCATTGTTAGGTCTGACCGTCAGGCAACTGCAAGCTGTGGGGCTGAAGATCGCCCATGATTCATCCACCAGAGGTAGTGTGATACCACAGGTGATCTGACTCTTACCCACCCTTTCAGCCTAACCTGCTGAACAAAAATCCAATTCTGGGCCGCTATTGGCGGGTACATTGCCAAATCTGCCCCTCGATGGATGCCACACCGTGGATGTACCCACACCACTGCCCCCCTTTATAACAGAATTCACCCCCGCTCTCCCGTGGCAGTTGTCGTCATATGGCCCTTAATACCGGAGCACTCCGAATATTAGAAAACATCAACACCTCCTCCTCAGGTTACTGTAGAGCTCTTAACACCCGGTAGGCCTTGTTTACATATTCAAGCCACCCATACATGAATACCATACCTTCCAATGCTTTCTGATGACACAGCAATTGGTGTGTGGTTGGCAGAGGGATTGACCTTGTGATTAGGTGATGTTTCTACTGCCACGCGCCAACCCCGCATGTCTCATGAGCATCATGGGTACTGCGCTTAAAGCATGAGCCCCAGTCATTGGCGCATTGACTCATAGTTCGATCTCTTCTCTGTTTCGCGTCCACCTTTCTCAGGGGCCTTAGTGTATCTCCTATATTCTGAATAGGAATAGACTCGCCCTGTTGATATGTCCTTCGAGTTCTTTAAATACATCACGGCATTCCCCCACCCTTCCCAATTGAGACCTAATCTGTAAAAGATATCGCCCAATTCTTATATCAAACACCGCGCGCTCGGTCATAGTGAGCCTTATCGCCGAAAGGGTTCTATGTCATCTGCCTATTGCCACCCATAAGACAAAGAGGCGGCCCTGACAAATCACTTTCACGTGTGCCTTGCCAACATTGCCCAATCCCTTTTCCATTGACTTCCATAAACACATACCATCAGTGTTCGTCAAATATCGCCTTCTGGGTACTATATTCTTAGCAAAACATCAGCAGTGACTTTCCCTATTATCCTCACTCACATCCTCATTTTTTGTTGTTGTCTGCTGTCTGCGACTGACAATCAGTCTTTTGGGATGACCTCGTTTACTGTTGCCTCACCTTTGGGCCGAAGCGACAAAACAAACATGAATCGTTTACCATCCGTTTCCAGCCTAATGTCGCCCCCAGAGTCCAAACCCTTCGATAGTTTTAACCCTGCATTTTCACCCCATCAAGTGTCACAGAATCCCTCATACAGCCATGACATGAAACTTCCTCCCATCTCCGTTGACCGGAAGCGAACACAATCGGAGATGGACTTGCCGTCGCCACCTGTCACTCCCTACACAGGCAACAGAAAAAGGAAGTCAAATACATCAGAGCAGGTCGAGGGAGATGCGGTAGTTGGCTCTTCAAGGGATCCTGTCCTTTTCCCTCGCCACGATTCGCTCACAGAGGTTGCCACTGATGAGCCGTTGTTCGGTCCTATGCTTCCGACAGAGACGGAAGCATTGGTTGAGCAACATATTAATTCCCACATGGCAAGATTTGAAAATAAATTAAATAAACCGACACGCGATGAATATCTTTTAGCTCTTTCGTGTGTGCCAATCGTTTCAGCTCAATATAATCGCAACCCAGGAGCATGGGCTAAAGAGGAGCGAGAAACGCTCGAGCGCCAACTAGTTATGATGAATCGCTGTCGTCCGCACACGTTGGAAGCGAAATTGAAGAGAATCGCCCCCGCGCCGGCTAAGAGGACAGTTCCTGCTCAAACTCGTGCGCAGCGGACTCCCAGGGCCAAGCGTACACCAAGATTCACACCAAAGCAGAAAGTTTTGGACACCTTTGACTTAACCCCGCAATCCAGTAACAAGCAACCCCGAGCTATAGGCACAAATCGGGATGACACAGATTATAAATCGATTATGGATTACTCCCCTCCTTTAGAGACTCTTGGAAGCAATGCGAAAGCCTTGAAGGCAGACTGGAAAGGACAAATGCTGGATCTCAGCAATGATTCAGATCGACACTTGTTGAACGCCGCTGAGCTCAACCTTGCAGCCACATTAAGGCTTTCCTGTGCAACATATCTATGCAGCAAGCGTCGCATTTTTGAGGCTCGTGTCAAGGCTTTGAATGTTGGGAAAGAATTTCGGAAGACAGATGCTCAACAGGCTTGCAAGATTGACGTTAACAAAGCAAGCAAGCTTTGGACAGCATATGACCGAGTTGGCTGGTTCAGACCGGAGCATTTCGAACAATTTCTTAAATGACGTTACAAGATATATCACCCAAGCTTGCCTTGCAAAGTTGTTGCATCCCATCATGTCATCTTTTCTTAGTTGGTTAATTAGCGAGTTCGTTTCTAGGTTCTTGCATAGTATTTCAAACCTTTTGTTCTGTCACTAGGCATTGCTGGTCTGTGTACAACGGTGACTTTTACACTTTGCCCATCCTTTTGCGGAATCTCATGTCGTTTGCTTTTGGCGTTGTAACTGGAGTATGTTCGCATTCCTCTTATGCATAGCTGTCGTTGGTGCTCTTTATAGCTTCTCTCTTTTCAAGGCACAATGTTTGGCAGTGAGACTCATTCCAGACGTGTCAAGGTGTCACCATATGTTTATCATACTATATCTACCGTGGTTTGACATTTTCACCATTTGGGTGCGATTTATATTACCTAGAATGGCAGATTCGGGTTTGATGTTAGTGAATTTTCGATGATTGACCAGGTTTGAACAGAAGATCCCAGGACCTCGACGTTTAGCTGTATCGTTAAGGTAGATGGCTGACCTTCCTGCATGCCCTTAAACATATCATTCGCAGGATCTTGCTCAGGGAACTTTCTGTTTATATTGTTTTCCTTCTTTTCTATTATTATATGAGTGGTGTGCTTATGGAGAGAAAGAGGATAGAGGGAGATAAGGAAGGGAGATGGACCTCATAAACGTACGGGAAGCAATTCACCCTAGCTAGTTATGTTCATTGCCTCTCATATGTGATTACCATGGCTTTTTGCCTCGAGATAGAGTTTTCCAAGAATAATGTTCCTCTGCTGCCGCTGATACATTAATCGATTATGCACGTGATACATCCCAAAATGCTGATTTTATCATTACAAAGGGAGGCTGTGTCAGTGAACTTAAATGCGGTAAGCGGATGCGACGCCCAGCCAACTACGTACGCAATTTAATCCCCGTTACTTCCGGTCCGCGCCACATTTAATGTGGTAAAGTCCGACCTCTATTGTTTCGTACATCCGTTCCTTTACCGTCTTTCATCCTGGCATCTGATTCTATATAGCTAAGCCTTCAGTCTTCCTCTGTGTTGCGCGCTTGAACCGGTGAGGAAGTCCTAGACGATAATGTCTCATACCGAGGCCGCTCGTACGGATTCCTTGGGTGAACAGGAAACTCGGGGTGATGTGGAGAGCGATAAAAAGGCCAAAAACAGGCGACCTGCAAGTATGGATCTACGCAGTCCTGTGTTTATTACAACATCAGTATTTTAACCAATGCTTATGTCGTGTCTAGATACTGCTTTTCGGCAACAGCGCTTGAAAGCCTGGCAGTGAGTTTACTTCCAACGGGTTGCATAGTATTCGTGTCTCATCTTGTTAACACTTAACAGGCCTATCTTGACACCGAGGAGTGTACTGCCTTTGTTTTTCGTCGTTGGTGTCATTTTTGCACCCATTGGGGGCCTTCTTTTATGGGCAAGCTCTGAGGTAAGATCGAAATTATCGTGATGCGCTTGCTGCTAATGGCAACCGTACATCCGTGAAGGTACAAGAAATTGTGATAGACTACTCTGAATGTGCTGATAAAGCACAACGGACCCCTGTCCCAATCCCAGACAAAGTCCAATCGTCTTTCAAATCTTCCAATCAGCAGCCTAATCCGACCTGGATGAAATATAGAGATGAACAGACGAACGAGACCATTTGTCGCTTGAGTTTCAAGATCCCGGAGAGCATCGAACCTCCTGTGTTTATGTACTATCGTCTGACAAATTTCTACCAAAACCATCGGCGATACGTGAAATCGCTAGACATAGACCAACTTAAAGGAAAGCCAGTCGACAATAAAACCATTGATGGCGGTTCATGTGACCCCCTAAAGCTTGATGACAGCGGCAAAGCATACTATCCATGTGGACTCATCGCCAACTCCATGTTCAACGATACAATCAAAAGCCCCGAGCTTTTGAACGACGGAAACGACGATGATCCTGTAGTATACGTCATGACTAACAAGGGCATCGCATGGGATAGCGACAAGCAACTCATTAAGACCACACAGTACAAACCAGGACAGGTTGTCCCTCCCCCGAACTGGCAGGCCCGCTATCCGCATAATTATACCACTGAGATTCCTGACCTTCACGATAATGAGGAATTTATGGTTTGGATGAGAACAGCTGCATTGCCTAACTTCAGCAAACTGTCCCGGAGGAATGATACCACGGCAATGTCACCAGGCACTTACCAATTGGACATCGCTGACCGTAAGATTCATCCTTTACGCAGTATCCGTTCTGTGTTAACTTTTGTTCAGACTTTCCCGTTACAGAGTACGGGGGAACAAAGTCAATACTCATATCTTCTCGGACCGTTATCGGTGGGCAGAACCCTTTCATGGGTATTGCGTATGTGGTTGTTGGCGGTCTATGCGTCCTTCTTGGTGCGCTTTTCACCATCGCTCACCTAGTGCGGCCAAGGTAACGATGCTTCCCCCAACCTAATGCTTGTAGACTTGATGGGACTGACAATGCATATAGGAAGCTTGGAGATCACACATACTTGACCTGGAATAACGAGCAGGAAAGTAGCGCCATAGCAACCGGTAGAGATAATAGGTTTGGGCCGAATACCCATTAAATGATACGCTCTTTCCAACCACCCCCACCGTGCGTTTATTGTACACCATTGAATGTTCATCAAAGTTGGCCAATTTGCATGGTTCCATCTATGGTTCCTGCCAAATCATGCATCATAAGTTCGAGGCGTCGGCTGCTGGAGTTGTGGTGTCTGTTAGTTTTAAGCGGCCCTTCTCATGCTTAACTGTTAGTATGACTTTTTTTGTTGTTACGCTAGTGTCATCTCGATTAGGTGCGTCCTCAGGTGTAAGAGGCCACCTGTTTACGAAGACTAATACGACGGTTGTCACCAGATTGTTTTTTTTTTATTTTTTTTTTATTTTTTTGGAGTTTCCCAGATGGTTTGTTTACACCCCTTGTTAACATTCCCGTTACGTTATGGCATTCTTGGATTCAAATCATGCTTCTCTTTCGGCAGCATCGCTGGTTATATTCAACCGGTAAGCTGGTTCTGGCGAAGTTCTATGAAGCCACCAGTGTTGGAAAAACAACATGTCACATTTTCCCACTTTACATATTTTGATCCTTGTGATAGCCAATCTACAAATTCAATGCTTCGCTTTTGTTTCGCAGAGTCGTGGCTTCTGTGCGACCGGCCCGCCCACTGAATCCCTGAAGGCAGAGTACAGGAGATTGAGCGCACTAGGTTCTCAGAGTTATAATCCTGTTGATTCTGAAAGTCGGGCGGCAATAACCCCGATTGTGATAGATACGTGGTTCCACATCATTACTGGTGAAGCGGGAACTGAATCGATCTCAGATGAGATGATTGCTGATCAGGTCAGTGGTGACATCTTGCATTAATTCTTACTCAGTGTGCTTTTTTCGGGTTCTGAAAATCATCTGGTATTCTCGATAAGTAAAATAACAACGATCGTCTGACTTTCATGTGAAGCTTTCTTACCTTCAAAACGCATACTGGAATGCCACAATATCCTACCGCTTACAAGGCGTGACTCGCTCAGCAAATGATACGTGGGCTCGCAATGAGGACGAAATGGCAATGAAGACTGTCCTTCGCAGAGGGAGTTACCGTACGCTTAACGTTTATTTTCACACAGATCTCCAGGCGTCGCCCAATGCGGGTGCCAGGGCTTTTGACATCGTCCGCCGCGAACTGGGTGTCTCGCAACAACAACAACAACCCACCAGCATGCTTGGTTTTTGCACATTGCCTGACCCGAGCATAAACGCTAGCAGCCCTCCATCTACCTATATCAAGGACGGCTGTAATGTACTTGCGGAGACCATGCCGGGTGGTTCTCTCGCACATTACAACAGAGGTGGTACGGCAATTCATGAAATAGGTCACTGGAATGGTCTACTGCACACCTTCGAAGGAGAGTCATGCTCATCCGATAACGAGGGTGATTTTATCGCAGATACGCCGCAGCAATCCAAGCCCACAGAAGGGTGTCCTGCCCAAAAAGATTCATGCCCGGAGCTCCCAGGGTTTGATGCTATTCATAATTTTATGGACTATTCATCTGATGAGTGTTACGATTCTTTTACTCCAGATCAGGTCAGTAGGATGCGAAGCATGTGGTTTGCGATGAGGGATGGGAAGTGAAACGAGGAATACATCGTCGTTTCCTCAAGGAGTGCACCACCTCTCGTATTGGGATGGAAACTGAACTTCCATACTTTATTCTCACTCTCCTATGTGATGCTCGATATTGCTCGTCATGTGTAATGTGCCGCGTGGTTATGCTGTCCAAGAGTGGGAACAGTATACATTATATCGTATGCTACGCTAGAGTCAGCGGGATAAATGGAAGTAATAGATAGCGCGCTACTGCAACAAGTTGCTCTTCTGAATCGTTTGACGCAGTGGAGTATGCATCTAGAGCCATTTCTCACAGACGTTTTTTTGTTCGGCGGAGTAGAACGCTCAAGTTCCGGGATTTTACCTCTAGGAGAGTATTTTAAGCGGTTTAGATTGATGGCACGATTCAAAGTGACAGCGCTGCACAAGGTCTTGCTAAAATGACTATCCTCTGGATCTCCACGGTTAGACGCTAGGAAGATGCCATGCTATGGCAATGACTATGTACTATACAAGTTATATACGAAGCGGCCGCCGGAAAGCCCCAGGCTCCCACGACAGTGTTACTGATTTGCCTAAACACACTGCTAGTTCTACATGACAGGAACGCATTTATCCCATTCCTAATGTCTGAAATCTGGTAATCATCACCATGAAACTAGCAACATCCTCAGAAGGAAAAAATATGGTAAGTGAAAGGAAAGAGACACAGGGTCCATAAGATGATACAATTACATAGACTAACGTTTTCGCTTCTTACCACGTTCCTCATCGTCCAAACCACTTTCTCTGTCTTTCTTCTTGGCCTTCCTTTCCAATTCGTCCCAATCCTCACCACTGTCCTCATCCGCGCTAAAATCCTCACTTGCCTCAGCACTGGCGTCATCATCAAATTCACTATCGTCTTCCGAGCTTTCGTCTGCCGCAGCAAGTTCTGACTCCGACAGTTCGAATGCAGATTCTTCCTCATCGGATGCACCACCCTCGGAATCAGACTCTGCTGCAAGGAATGACCAGCCTCCATCTGCAAAGAAGCCGTATGGATCACTAACGACCGTCTTCATGATTGTAGTCCAGTTAAGGTTTAGTGGCCCTTCCGTGAATGCAATGTCGACAGAATCCAGCCAATCTTTCACTCCTTCGAGAGACTCAACGGGAATTGTGTTAACATGAACAGGTGGTCTGTGGAAGTCTTTGAACACAAACACCAAGTCAAAGTTCTTGAGCCCAAACTACAGTCATGTTAGAATATGAAGCGCAACTCTGTCCAACCAGTACATACCTGAACCCGCTCTAAATGAGCAATTTCAATCTCATTTAGGGTGATCACAAGAAAAGGGGGCTCTGTTAACTGAACCAGAGCATCCGTGGTTGGCTGAATTAGGACATTGGAGCGGTTCGGTACACCAGTGAAACCAATTTCTCTAAACGGGATGTCAACGTCCACTCCTTCGTCTTTACCTGCATCTGCTATTTTTTCAGCGAAGGCCTTAAATTCTCGATCTAAGGCTGCTCTCCGCCGCCTCTCTTCTTGTTCTGCCTCGAACTCTTCCTCATCGCCGTACCGATGTTTGCGCCTACGATTGCCAGTCTCATCAAATTGCATCTCAGTCGCCTCACGATAAAACTGCACGTCCCTCGTCTTGCGCTTCCCAATCATGATGGGCGTTTTCAGGTGAACGTGAATTAGCACAATCAACTCGTGTGCACAGGGCTGAAAGAATAGGTGTTTCACGTTGCTGAAAAGTACGTCGACATGCTCGTTTCGGAAAGGTGACATATAACGAAGACCATTTTGGTGTATTTCGACCTCTCCGGGAACTCGTTTGCCATCTAATGGAGGCCGAAGATAAACATCGGGCAATCTCACAGGACGGCGATCTGGAGTACCATTAGCTCATGCCAGCAAGATTAAGGTTTATTGTCAAATACTTCTGATCTCGACGAGCTTATCTTGCTCCACTACATCTTCCATCTCTTTCTTTTCCTGTTCACGCCTCAAGGCATTTTTTCTGAGCTCTGTGATATCTTGAGCAACCTGTGCAAGTCGTTCGTTGTCTTTGGATCTGAGGGTTAAATTGCGCAAAAAGTGTGCTGATATGTCTTCAAATGGTTGGTCATCCTTGCGACCAACACCTTGCCCTGGGGAAAGGAAATTAATTCGGAGATAAGCGTATTCTCCTTCGTCACTTTTGCTAGCATTCTTGATTGTGTTGATATGGAAAGGTACTGGTCGACCCATGATTGGAACAATTACCGTTGATGCTTTGTGATCCACATAGATGGTTAGATCTTTAACCTTAGCAGGCAACTGGTTATCCCTCTTGTACGATTCGAATCGTTTGAATTTTTTCTGAGTGACTCCATTATCATCACCAGTAGTACCGGCGAATCGATCGAGGCCTTCCTTTGTCTTTTTTGTCGCCAACTCCTTCTGGTGTTCGCGTCGTCGTGCCTCTGCACCTTCGTTGACCTGAGTCGGTCGCTCAGCGCGAAGTTTGGTGCGAGTAACATTTCTGCTAGTCATTGCGTTGGATTTGACCTCCTTTTTCTCTTTGGCAGGTTTCTGGGGTTCCTCTTCGTCTCCAAAGTAGAACGAAACAGAATCCATATCAATACCTGCGTCCTTAGTGAATATGTGCGGACCATTTTCTCCAACACGTACAGTGTCTGTTATAATCATTGAGTAGACAGCAGTGTTTTTGTCTTTTGACTCCAGTTCTTCGACATCCGTTAGCCCCACCGTTATAGAAAGAGTCATGCCACTCTTCAAAATTTTGTTGTTTTTGCCATTCAGAACCATATTAGAATCTCGGAGCTCAATTCCAATACCGGCTCCAACGCTTTTAACAAAGTGACTTTCAAGCTCAGGTTTTTTGGCTCGTACCAGCCCGATTGCTTTGTTAAATAGATCTTTGGCCATCGTCCCGTCGCGAACGTCTTTCATGACTGTATCGTGAAGGTTCAGTAGAAAGGCATAGTTAGCTTCCTGGGACTTGCTCGGATCTACCAAATAGGTGCGTGCTATTATGGAACTGTAAGTTTTGTACCGGATTCCAAACCCAGCAACAATAATCCCTGCTTGAAGGTGACTATTATCAGACGTAGCTGTAAGTCGAAGGTCATACTTTCCTCCACTCTGGATGACAGGGCCATAGGCCCAATCAATCTGTTGAGGATCAAATTCCGCTGGGAGCTTAGCAAGTTTCTTAAAGAATTTTGCATCATCAATTTTTGCGTCGATCCGCATCGAGAGTGCCTTGTGGGTCATTTGCTTTTCTTCGTCGAGTAGGCGGGACATCTCGTCCACGAAATATTCCGACATTAGACCACTACAAGCCCTTGACGCGTTTCGTATAGCCACCTTCAGAAGATTAGCTCACAGATCGCTCGGTGCAGCACCAGGAAAAGAACTTACCAACTCATCTGTATCCTTAACCGAAAAGGCGGCCGAAGAAAGAGCGGGTGATATGTCGATTTCTTCCACATCTTGTGTTATGTTTGCAAACGCACGCTTCCAATCTTCCGCGAACGGGCCAGCAGCTGTATCTTTTGGAAGTACGCCAACTCTTTTCTGTTGAGGTATTCGGTTAGCACGTATGGCGTATATTCGGGTGTCTCTTGTTTGGGGTAGCACTCACGCCGGCATTTTTTATGACTTCTAAGCATTTTTCAAACGATCTAGTTTTTTCGTCTGGATCCTTGGAGGTGACAAGTATCTCCACTGGGATCTTGCCACCTTTCAAGGGTTCAAGGTGTTTGGCTACATTTAGGAGGCCAGTGTTAGCCGAGAGATATGTGGAATCCGTGTTAGGCCAGTCCTCACCCTTTTTTGCTGTAGTCACAACATACATCATATCTGTTGTGAAAACCATAAGAGTAGCCGGAAATTCATAGCCAAGAAGCCAGAACTAGAATTGACGATCAGTAATTCAGAGCCTTGTACGTGAAAGGAACAGTGAGTCATACATGCATCGCGTTGTTCTTCTGAAAGCTATTTGCTTCATCTGTTTTTCCCATGAGGATAACGATTGATCCTACGCCGCCAAAAACAGCATGGCCAGGTCGTTTGTCTGCCTTCCATGCTGCAAAGAAGCTCGAAAGACGGTTGAAAAATGCACTTTTATCGATCACGATCTCTTCAGCCATGATGTATATTGTTCGGGATCGAGTTGAAGATCTGCAACCTCCTGGTCTTCAATCAAAGTCTGGGTAGGGGGACGGTAGTATGAAGTAAAAGGGAAGCAATATATCACTGGGCATGTATCAGACAGTCACCCAAGTAGCCAGTAATGGCACGGCTACTTTAGGTTGGTATGTGGTTGTGGAAGCAAGCGACATAGGTAGAAGCTTATCAGGAGAAGCTAGTAATAATTCTCGGGATCTCAGGGCTCCAGGCTGTTACGAACGAACGCGAGTCAAGAGCGGCAAAGCGCGTTTTGGGCAAAACCTCCAAGTGTTTGCACTGTTTGATTCATCTGCAGCAACAGATATTGCAGCACTGAGAGTTTATCACATAGGGGACCTTAAAGGGCGCTGAGGTATGTCCGCAGCCACTACTAGTACAACTGCATCATATTGCCAAATAAATTTCTGGATGCTTTCTATCCATCACATTCTCTCATACTATCCTCACAAATCTTAATTCATTGTTTCGGGTCTTATTATTCCTTCCGCTTCATTGCTTCTAGTATATAGATACGGTCACCTTCCTGATGGAGCATATCAGTCTTAATACAGCAAAATGGATTCTACAAAATGCTTCACCCCTGGTCATACCATAGACCGTGGCTCTTATGTTATCACTTCAGATACTGAAGGCTCCCCCAACAAGAAACCACGAAATAACGCAGCCACCGGGGCTTCTGCTGCTGGGGTTCGTGCTCTCAGCGCACAGTTGGTTGCCTTCTACTTCAGAGCGCCAATAAAAGCATTCTTTCGCACTCGAGTTGAGTATGAAACCGTGGCTTTATTTCTTTTCTCGGAGAACTCATATTGACTTGACTTCTTTGCCTTCAGTTACATGGTACTTGACCTGTCTCCGATCATCATATATTCTGATTACTGATGCGGGCCGTCTATTTATGTGCTTCATAACAGGCATTTGCCAGGGCTGTCAATCCACACTCATCTGAAAGCCGATGGTCTCTCCATACTACTACCCCGGGGTTACTTGTCCATGCTGTTCGCACATACGGTTGGCGCTTTATTCCAAATCAGATAATGCCTCCCCTTTTAGCAAATGCCGGGTGGGTTTCTAGAAAACAACACCCCTTAGTATACATCTGACTTTCCGAATAGGGTTGGTGCTGTACTATATACATCATACCTCCAAGTTCTTGGAGCCTTGTATGAGCCAGTTTCCCGTGGGGTCAAGCGTATCTATCCACCTGCTAGTCCCTTATATACATTTACAGCTGGATTTGCGGCTGGAACTATGCAATCGATAGTGGCTGCTCCTTTAGATGCTCTCCAGGTTCGTCTTCGGGCGAATGACATACTTGAAGGCCAGTATCGGAGCATGTGGCATTATGGCCGACATAAACTCAAACAGATCGGCATCCGTGGTATCTTTGCGGGTTGGAGTCTTTCATTCTTGCGTGACGCTTTCGGCTACGGCGTCTTTTTCTCATTCTTCGAGTACATCAAATCGCAGGCATATTATTCATTTATCACTGGATACTATGGTTCTTTGCGCATTCACGATGTGGACGAGCTGTTTTCTACTCAGTCCGATAGCCGTGGTGTTCCACTTATCAAACCTCATTATACTCTGGAGCCATGCTTTTTGATGGCCGCGGGCGTTGCGGCATCTATAGCCCAACAAGCAATACAGCACCCGCTAAGCATGATACAAAACCTTCATGTTGCTCGACTAGAATATTTGGATCATCAGGCAAGTTTCCACCCTTCCAGACGGCAAATGCTACGTCTTTATTATCTTGCATATCAGGAGACATACAAACGATGCAGGAAGAGGGCCAAGCGAGCTGGTGGCTGGCGCCATTGGTTGTTTCGCGGATTTGTAAGAGATGCCATACGTCAAGTGCCTAGCACTAGCGCTGGATTGGTGATATTCGAGTTGGTGCGTCGTAAATATGCCAGCTTGGCTGATGCTGTGTATATTCAAAAAGATGGATATGATATTTTGCTATCCTAGTGCTTCCACTATTCCACATGGTGTATTTTGGATGAGAAGATGAATCAGCTAAGGGGCTAGTAGCCGAATATATCCCTGTGGTTGGAATATGACGCAGACGCGGTACAAAGGCTGCGTCATGATGTCAATTGGCTGTCAAATATGGAAGCTAATGTGCTTGTTACGCCTAGTAAGGGAAAGGATATCTGCAATTTGTCTACTGGTGGTTTTCTCTGTATATCTTTATCCTGTGAGCTAAAACCCCTGGTATACTTGAGTAAGTTAGTAGACTAGTATAAGTGTATCTATAAATCTTTAGGGGTTCCTGCCACTTGAGTCTTGACTGCTTTCCCGTAGAGAGATTTGTTATCAAGTGATTGTTACGCGGAGGTCCCCTTAAGCACGGCCGGGCCACCTCTGACGGGTCACCTAACAGGAATAAATGGTCATATGTAACCGGCTAAACATGACTGCTCCAAAAACGCCGTAGTTCAAAAACAAACAAACAAAACAAAAAAAAAAAAAGAATTATCCTCATGAATGTATTCCATTGGCGCATACGGAGTAGGGGTGGCTGCCCAGATTTAGGCAGTCGATTGGAAAGTACCCCGACCCGACATACATACTACATAGAGAGTATCAGGTCCAGGTATGTACTCGGTAAATACAGTCAGTACCCTGTACCAGGTAGGTGATTCTGATTGCCAAGGTACCTCTTTGAATTTCGTATAAAGTCTACCTGGAAGAGGTCCTACCTGGTTCCTTACCTCATCGGAGTGGCCTATCTAGTAGCGACTTAAAAAATCTTGCGTCTCAGGATAGTTTAATATGCGCGTCTGGTCGAATGGATGGACAATTTACCTAAGACTAGGCCAAGTGACCCATATTTCCTGGATCCACCCTTCCGCTGGTTGTGGAGGTCCCCCAAGATACCCGACCTCCAGGCTCCGTCCAGCAAAGAATAATCAATACTACTACACATTATTACAGTCACTGTTACAGCTGTGCATCGTTGCCCCTAGGCATTTCGGAGCACTGTTCCTTAATTTTTATTCTGTATGAAGCCCCACACCTGGCCATGCCGTTTGGAGCACATAAACTTCGCTCAGTGATCAGCTGTACGTATTCTTGGTTGTAATTCATCACCTGCTAACGTAAATATGCCCTTTGCCCAGCCTGTTAGCAGCCTTATTTGATTCCCTTTCCTTACTTCCACCTGACCGTCTCTTCTCGGCTGAACAACATCAATTTTCGTCATTTTGCATTGTTGGTCAACTGCCCGTCTCGTGAACAGAATCATCATCACCGCTTTCTACTCTCGTTGACTTGTCTATTGGTCACTTACCAGTCCTCCGCCTCAGCTTGTTTTTCGTCGCCCTATCACAGAGCTGTACTTCTGATTCATCCCTTCGAGCGGGACTCATCGGGACCAGCCTGTTAGTTCGTATGCCCCTTGATGAAATTTCCATAGTCCATCTCTCTGCGGAGGAACACGGGGAGTCTCTACCCGCATCACTTGGTGATCTACCTAAGTCAAACATATTACCTACTCACCTTTCAACGCAAGAAGGGCTGGTAATTGCAGCCCATCACGACCGGCAACATTACTTCGACATCTTCACCACGTACTTCCTCGAGCATACCCTTGCAGTCCTTAGAATACCGGTTTCAGCCAACTCCTGTACAGTCTTTGAGAGCACGCGAATCTGCTAGCGAGAAGGGTAGCCGGCGTTCTTCTTTATCTGCACAGTCTGTCGAGTCTGAGTACTCTCTCTGGACAGACACTGGCGACTTAGCTGAACAGCTCGCTAATGAAGAAGACCCTCTCCGGATCCGTCTCGGAGAACCTCTGGATCGTGAGATCTCTAGTCCATCTGGGTCGAGGGCGCGAGTAAAACAGCTAAAACGAGTACATTATCCTAACGAAAGCAATCTCGTCACTGAGCAAACCGAACCCGAAAAGACATCAATAGAGATACCCCGTCCCCCGCCCCGGCATATTTCGCGGGTTGAACGTCTTCTCGCTGTCATAATGTCTCCAAGCAATCGGCAGACGGCACAAATGCATGGCTTAGTTGGGAAGCCACTGCTGTATGTGAATTTTATATTCTTGCATTCCTTTCTGGTATCTGTATTCTCGCTAACCCCACAAAGGTACTTTACTAGTGTCTTTGTATCTTTAGGTGTCTTTCTTTTTGGCTATGACCAAGGTGTCATGTCTGGTATTATCACGTTCGTCTCCTGTCCCAAAAGAAGGTTCCAGGGGGTTCTCAAATTAATAACGAGGCAGTGGTTGGTATTTTAAGGACTACTTCAACCAACCGTCACGCGCTGCGATTGGCACGGTTGTTGCAATCCTCGAGGTTGGAGCCTTTATATCTTCGCTACTTGTTGGACGTATTGGCGACTTGATAGGGCGCCGCCGAACGATTCTTTATGGTTCAATAGTCTTTTTCATAGGCGGGGCGCTGCAGACATTTGCAAATGGACTTGCCATGATGATGGTCGGTCGTATTGTCGCTGGTTTAGGAGTTGGCGCATTGTCAACGATCGTGCCTGTTTACCAGTCTGAGATATCGGTAAATTCTTATACCACCAGCCTTGTCCACCACTGCTAACAGCTAGCCTCAAGCCCCCCCACAACCGAGGGAAGTTGGCGTGTATTGAGTTCACCGGAAATATTTCAGGATATGCAGCCAGTGTTTGGGTTGATTACTTCTGTAGCTTTATCGACAACAACTATTCGTGGCGTCTACCATTACTATGCCAGTGCATCATGGGGGCTCTTCTTGGACTAGGAAGCCTTGTTATATGTGAATCACCAAGGTATGTCTCCTGAGAGCTTGCCGAAATATGCTTATGCTTACAACCATAACATCTACTAATGTTTTGCTCGATTAGATGGCTGTTAGATAATGACTATGATGAGGAGGGTATGGTAGTTATTGCTAATCTCTACGGACAGGGAGATTTGCACAATGACAAAGCAAGGCAGGAGTACAGAGAAATTAAAATGGATGTTCTTCTGCAGCGGCAAGAAGGTGAAAGATCCTACACTGACATGTTCAAGCGATATCGCAAACGGGTCTTAATAGCCATGTCCGCCCAGGCTTTAGCCCAACTGAATGGCATTAACGTCATCTCATATTACGCCCCGCTCGTTTTCGAATCCGCGGGGTGGGCGGGCCGCGATGCCATTTTGATGACCGGCATCAATGCAATCTCATACTTGGCATCTACGGTTCCTCCATGGTACCTTGTTGATCGCTGGGGAAGGCGACCAATCCTCCTTTCAGGAGCAGTCGCTATGATTGTCTCTCTCTCTTTGATATCATATTTTATTTTCATTGATGTTGCAGCAACTCCCACGCTCACTGTGATTCTCGTTATGATTTACAATGCTGCTTTTGGCGCTTCCTGGGGGCCTATCCCGTGGCTATACCCGCCCGAGATCTTGCCGTTAAGCATTCGTGCAAAAGGTGCCAGTCTTAGCACAGCTACAAACTGGGCTTTTAATTGGCTTGTTGGAGAGCTCACACCTATCCTTCAGGCCGTGATAAAATGGCGCCTCTACCTAGTACACGCCTTTTTCTGTGCGTGTAGTTTTGTGCTCGGTTAGTATCATTCTCTTCAGCAAGTTACTATATCCTGACATGTGCTTTGCTTAGTTTACTTCCTATACCCGGAAACCAGTGGCGTTCGCCTCGAGGATATGGATACTCTGTTTGGGGACGCAACAACCGCCATGCCAACACCCGCCTCCCAGGGAGAACATGGCTCTCTAATGAGTGTTAGTTCGCCTGTGCCTTCACTTGACATACGTCGGCAATATAGCCAGTTTGGACCTGAAAATGCCATTCCTGGTCTAGACATCGATCCTCCAACCATCAATGCTGGCGAGAACGCTAAAGTTGGCCAGCGTGGTTCTCGAGATGGCAGTGGTGGCCGCCTTGAAGGTCTTGGCGGTTGGATTTCGAACATGGTCTCTCGTCACAAGGGATCATCTGGGCAACGGCTTCAAGGTACTCAGTATAGACGCCTTGGACAAGATGATGAGAACGAGTAATGGGACGGTAGGGGCATCATCAGATCACAACGGGGTTCCTATATACCATCCACTGATATCGCACTACCTTAGTTTTTTCTTTCTTTATTCCTTTTTCTTCCTCGGAGGAGTATGAGGTGGGGGTTTTTTTTACATGTCACACGTGCCTTTTTTTGGCCTTTGCTTCGTGTCCATATTTCGCTGTTTCTCCCAGTACGCGTACGTCTACCGTTGTCTTACCCCACTGTTGCATAGAATTACGGTGCATTTGTTGTGAGATATGACGGAGTTATCGAGGATTACCCATACTGAGATATCAGTTCGGACTCGATATCTCAATGGATGTGAGCTAATTACTATGTACTGGGATAAAAGAGATCGACATATTCTGTCCTGGATGCTCACACCCTTGGTGATAGCGCTCAGGACAATGGGTATTGCTGAGACTTGTGTCCTTCAATTCACTCCGTCGGTCTCTTGTGGGAGTGAACGCTGGGGCTAAGGGGGGCTCCAGTAGGAGCAGGCTGCTGCTGCGGGGTGGTATGTGTATACACATTTGAATCCGTACATTCACTGGTCGTATGATGTGTAAAATAGGTGTCGGTGGCCACGTAGGACTCAACTCAAAAGGATCTTCATAGCATTAATTGCGGTGGAGGTTCTCTCAAAGCACGCCGCAGGAAGAGCTTTTTCAAAAGTTTTAAAATGACAAGATCGAACGGTACTAAGTAAGCTTGACCAAGCTGGTGACTCTACGCCTGTGACTCAATCTCCTATTACTATTCTCTCCAACCTGGAAGAAATATCTTCCTATATATAGTAGTGTTATTTGATGTTATGAATTGCTCCCTGTCGCTAGGCATGGGGGATAGTTTATCTCTACGTCACTCTGGGTAATACCACACCATACATCATGTAGAACAGAGATAAGCAGAGGGAGCTTGGTGGCCGTGGAATGTAAATGCCGAGACTAGTACATCGTTCTCACTATGATTGTGTTCTTTATGTAGATTCAAATATACCGACTCCCGTAATGGATTGACGGTAAATGAAGATCAGAGGTTTCTGGATTAAACCATGATCTAGCGGCGTTGAGCAAAGCCAGGCAAGCCAATAAGAGATGGATTTCAATGACACCGATCAATTGGTATCTTCAGAGGGTGTCGAATAATCATCCTTTAATGAATAATTCTTATTAAAGCTAAAATTATATCACTATTTGAGCAGTTTGTTCGGGCGTTTACAGTGGCAGTCATTATGTCAAGGGGAAACTTCAAATAGAATATACTACACCGAGCTAGTAACGTTCTAGACCACTGTCGGTCTTGTGTCTTGGGTGTGGTGTACTTGCGCCATTAACACCGCTGCTAGCTCGTTACCTGGGTGCGCCATACTTAGAACAACTCGAAGACAAAACTATCTACCTAGTAGCAGTGTGGTGTGGAATATTATCTATCCCCTTTGTCTCAATACCTTCTAGGCAGCACAGCAATTACGGTAAATATTCGCCTGAGATGAGCCATGCAATATCGATAGGCTCTGTAAGCGTAAGATGGCCCTAAGAGACAGGTGATTCCATTTAAAAGAATATATATTGCTATATAATGCTACATACTACCTGGTTTTGGATGCAGGGTAATCTCAAGACCCTTCATCTACTGTACAATGGAGAGAGTTGTGATAGGTATTATTAGTACATACCCTGTACCCATGGCCGGATTTCAATGTGGCCTAAGCGGGGCCGCAGCTTGGGATGGCCGCGCCGGTTTTTCCGTGTTATGTCCAGGCCAACTCTCCATTTGCTTCCACTACCTACACCACTGCTCTAACTGCTCTGAACTCAAAAAGTGTTGTCGTCTTTCATTTCCAATGCCTTCCCTGTCCTCCTCCATCCTTTGATTGTTCTTGTGGCTCCTTCTCTTTTTCTTCCCATTCGATCCTTTCTGTTCCTCCCCTTTCTTCAATTCACTACAATTGATTCACTTTTCCACTAGAACTGTAGACCCGGCCTCCCCATTACCTCGCGTTCACGGAACTCCATATTATGCTATCGGATATGAAACTGTCTCATTGTTGAACTCAATTGTACTTTCTTGTTGAATATTTCCTTCGTTCAACCGCCTTTTCTTTTTCTTTCTTTCTTTTCTTTTTTGTTATTACTACCTCTTTGCCAATACTTCGAGTACGCCTCCTACTTACTCCTTTTATAACCAAATCGGAAACTTCCAGCGAGGGATCCTCCACTATGGCGGAAATGGACTCTGCATCAAGTACCGGGGTCAATTTAGCTTCTGATATGCGGCGCCGAAATGTCCCGCATACCGAGGGGCTTAGAAGGAAGCCTGATGGCACGGAGGAAAGCAAGCGCAAGCCTCAGCTCAAAGTATGTTTTCTTCCCGTTAGAGCGCCCTAAAGATACAGTGCTCAAAAACTAACATTAGTTGGGCTGATGTGTAGGCCAATCCATCAGTTTCCATTCTGGATAATTGGGAACCTCTGATAATGCCCATTCTGTTGACGGCTGTGGCTATCTTTACTCGCATGTACCGAATTGGTCGCTCGAATATTGTGACTTGGGATGAAGCGCAGTAAGAGAAACATAACCCCTAATGAATCGTACCGTGTTGGCCCAGTCTCTTACCCTAGGTTTAGCTTTGGCAAGTTCGGATCACATTACTTGAAACGCGAGTTCTATTTCGACGTACATCCGCCGCTGGGAAAAATGCTTGTCGGCTTGTCGGGATATCTTGCCGGTTACAACGGGTCGTTCGAATTTAAATCTGGTGAAAAATATCCGGAAGAAGTCAACTATACTTTCATGCGCGTCTTTAACGCTGCGTTCGGCGTCGTGTGCGTGCCACTTGCTTATTATACCGCACGAGAACTCGGCTTCCGCAGAGCTACTATCTGGCTCGTGAGTTTGATGGTACTACTTGAAAACTCATACGCAACAATCTCAAGGTTTATATTACTGGATTCCATGCTACTCTGTTTCACGTTCACCACTACCCTTTGTTGGGCAAAGTTTCACCGACTACAGTATGCGAGTTTCTCGATTGAGTGGTTTGTCTGGCTATTCCTGACCGGGATAAGCATTGGTTGTGTGTGCAGTGTGAAGTGGGTGGGTTTCTTTTGCACAGCGCTTGTAGGCCTCTATACGATCGAGGATCTTTGGAACAAATTTGGCGATCTAAAGATATCAGAGGTCAGTTGTGAAAGGATTCCATGTTTCGAATCTGTTGCTAAGCCCACTAGCAGGTCGTCTTTGCCAAGCATCTCATGGCTCGTGTGGTGGGGCTGATCATTATACCCGTTTTGGTTTATGTATTTTCGTTCTACCTGCATTTCCTGGTTCTGGAAAATAGTGGACCGGGCGATGCCCAAATGAGTTCACTTTTCCAGGCTAATCTGAGAGGAACCGAGGTCGGGAAAGATAGCCCCCTGGAAATTGCTCTCGGCTCTAGAGTCACACTGAAGAACATGGGCTACGGCGGCGGACTTCTCCATTCGCATATCCAGACGTACCCGGAAGGATCCACCCAGCAGCAGGTTACCTGTTATCACCACAAGGACGCCAACAACGACTGGTTCATCTATCCCAGCCGCCGCGAGCCAGAGTATGATCCGAGTGCGCCCCTAAAGTTTGTAGGTGATGGTGATGTCATTCGTCTTATTCATGGACAGACAGGCCGGAATTTGCACTCTCATGCTATTTCTGCACCAATCACCAAGTCACACTACGAAGTCTCATGCTACGGCAATGTCACTATCGGCGATGATAAAGATCATTGGTTGGTTGAGGTGGTTGATGATGTTGCATCGAAGGATAGAAGTAAAATCCGTACACTTACCACTGCGTTCCGCCTGCGACATCCTGTCCTGGGTTGTTATTTACGAGCAGGCAACGTCAATCTCCCCCAGTGGGGCTTCAAACAGATTGAAACCACATGCGTGAAGGAGAACAAACCGAGCGATGTTTACACACACTGGAATGTCGAGTCTCATTTCAATGACCGGCGTAAGCTTCAATCTTTAAGCCCCATGCATTTGCAGAGAAAAGATATTGACTATTGATATACAGTCCCACCTGGTGATCCAGGATCCTACAAGTCGCCTTTCTTGAAAGACTTTATTCATTTGAATGTTGCCATGATGACATCCAACAATGCGTTGGTTCCTGACCCAGATAAACAAGATGATCTCGCCTCGAAATTTTGGCAATGGCCAATACTTAATGTTGGGCTCCGGATGTGCTCTTGGGATGATAATACTATTAAATACTATCTCCTTGGCAACCCATTCGTTTACTGGGGAAGTACATTTAGCCTTGGCATCTTTGGGCTCTTGGTAATTTGGTATCTCGTGCGCTGGCAGCGAGGTTACAATGAGCTTTCCCAGGCAGATATCAACCATATCCATTATTCTGGCTTGTACCCAGTCATTGGATGGATTCTGCATTATCTGCCTTTCATTGTTATGGGAAGAGTGACGTATGTTCATCATTACTACCCAGCATTATATTACGCCATTCTTACCTTTGGATTTTGCGTTGACTGGCTCACGCAAACGATGGATGTTAAATCCCGCTGGGTGATCTATTCTTTACTTTACGCTATCATAGTTGGAATGTTCGTGCATTTCCGCGTGATTGTGTTTGGCATTGAAGGTTCGAGTCAGCAGTGGGGTCATTTGGACTGGCTGAGCGGCTGGCGCATCGCCAATTGAAACACCTTGCCGCTTCTGTCATTCCCTCTCTACTTTTCTTTCCTCTTTGTCTCCCTATAAGGTTCTTTGTCTCACTTTGCTGTTTTATTATCGCCTTCGCGTTGTCTCCAACCCCCCATGCTTCCATTGTGTTGCTATTTTGAATCACCGTCACTATAGTCTGTGTAGTATCCCATCGGCTATGCCGGCGATGTCAATGAAGTCTTGTTTACCCCGTCAAATCCAGAAGGACTTTTGATCTTTATTGGTAGTTTCAGTATTTCTCAAACTCCCCTAAAGCCTAGTTCAAGCATTGACGGCCGTGCCTTAAAAGGAGTAACCCTCAGGTACCATTGCACAATCAGGTTTATCGCAATTGTGGACGTCATCTAACAACAGTTTCCAGCCCATCCATTTCCACCCCTGCGCATCGCATCGTTCAAGCCTAGAGTAACAGTTGTCGGCACACTAGTGCCACCCCCACCGGTAGCGCCGAAGCCCTTCACTCCGCTTCGGCGGTCATTCAAATCGTACCTGCCCGCCTCGATATTTCGATAAATTCTCTCGGCAACCTCAAGAAACGCACGCTCGACGCCGTCACCAGACTTTGCACTGGTCTCAACGTAGCGTACGACGTTGTTCATGCGGCACCACTCCTCTGCCTCTCGCCTCGTAACATGCCTCTCACTCCGTTCCGGCTCATTACCGGTCAGATCGCTTTTGTTACCGACGAGAATAACTACAATTCCTTCTTCCGCAATTTGCCGCAAATCGTGCAACCACTGTGTGCATGAAGTAAACGTAGATGGTCTTGTTATATCGAACACAAGCAAAGCACCAGAGGCACCTCGAAAATAAGACCGTGTGATGGATTTGTACGTTTCCTGCCCTGCTGTATCCCATAGTGATAACTTCATCTTTTTCTGAGACTCAGCCATTTTTCGTGGAGGGTTAGGTAAACCGGAGACGATGGGCTCCTCTGAGGTATCTGAAGTTACTGGCGACGAAAACGGACGGTTGCGAGAGTTGGTGTTTGATTCTATATTTAGGGCCTGTGAAGCAGGTGGTCCAACTGGAACAATACGCGATCCAAACTCCACACCAATAGTCACATCGTGGGAAGATGAAAAGCGTCCTTCGCAAAGCCGAATAGTCAACTAAGCAAGGGTCAGCATGCTTGAGCTACGGCATTCAAGAGATCAGACACTCACGCTAGACTTTCCAGTTCCAGAGTCACCAATACAAACTAGCTTAGCGATGTAATCCCATGGCTGTGACATGGATACAGCGGACTCTAGGTTTGAAGGTAGGTGATTCCTAATTAACTAATATCCACTAGCTTAGGTGTTTGAGAGACTCATGCTCCGAAAACCGTCGCCGCAAAACTACCCGAGACAGGGTTTAGAGCAAGCTGCTTATATGGCAATAGAGACTACAAACAAAATCGTCCTAGTCCCGCTATATGGGTCATATGTGAATTGCCTAAGGCGGTCTTTGACACACAGGCGGAGGCGGGCTTTTCAGAGCTTTCCTGTGGGGCGGCCTTCTGCGCACGTGATAAGACAGACACAGCACCCTTTACCGACCTTTATGCCAAGCCAATTGACTACCAACTCTTGCTCTTCTAATGCATAACACCCGATATTTGATCATAACTCGGACTAATTAACCTGATAGTGTGTTCCTTTCTTTACCTCCAAAAACTGTTAGATTGCATACAATATCATCCGAAAACAATGGGCTGCCATGCTACGATACCTTGTTAGGATCCATAACCTCACCATATGATAATCAGTAAATGGGTCGCCAGCAGAGGTTTGCGAGATGAAAAGATATGATCTGCCAAGCACAGTGGATCACCTTTGTGGGTCCTCATTTTTATACTTAGTAGACTAGTACATAGTAGATCCGTGAATGGGGTATCTGGAGTACATAGTGTATCTAGTGCTATCTACGGATGCCAGATACGAAGTAATAGATTTACGGTTAGTTAAAAGGTTCTTTCCGGAACCACAGCGTTAGGGCGTTAGGTTAGGTTCCTTAAGTGGAGAAACTCCCGAAAGCTGAGTCATCTATCACCATGACCTTGCCTTATGACGCTTGCACCTTCTTCACTACTGGTTCACTTTACGCCTTACAGATGCCCTTATTTCTCCCTTCTGGTTCACCGTACATTCTCTGAGCGAGTTACTCTCATATAATAGTCTTCCAGATGCCCTCCTTGCCAGCCTCCCCGTACCACTGGCTCTGAAACTACGACTAAATCTATTGGAGCTCACCGCTTCCATATCGCACTTTCGAACGAGCAACATTCAGGGCCGTCGAGGAGCAGCTACGGCTTTGTACCGCAAAGTGGCCTTCCATCTGGAGCTAGTTAGAGATGTTCTCAGAATGTATGTATTATGTAGTGTTATAACTGTCTACACCTAGTTCCATGGCCGCTTACTGGACCGACATCGCTCATCATCACACAGATGCCTCTCGCTTCCTTGCCCAGTCACAATCACGACTACTTCCTCACTCTGACGAAACACGCAAGAAAGGGCATGGACGGCTGATGCAGCAACCGGGAAGCTCCCGCTTTCCATCCTCACGTTTCTTTTTGCAAAGAGCAACCCTTGACCCATATCAACCAACGGCATCTCAAATTTCTAATCTTCCTCTTGGGTCTCGAAACTTGGCCCAGCATGCGCCTCTTTTCTACAGTGCTACTGATAATTTTTGCGAAGAGGATGATGAAGCGGAGCATGAGCGTGAGATTGCGGACTTCTATGCCCTTCAGAAATCAAGGCGAAATTTCGGCAGTAGCCATCTGAAAGCTTCTTCGGAGACCGATGAAGATGATAACCATTCAAATAGTGTTGGGGATTACGGAACATCCAGAGATGGAAGATACTGCAAGGCGCAAGGCATCAGAAGCTCCTGGCGTGCTGGAACGTCCTGTCACGGGGAACGAGAGGCAACTGCGGAGACCGTACCTGAGGCTGCTGAGGTTGAAGATGGACCACCTATGGATGAATATAATATCAGAGCTAGAGAGAACCTAGTGGACGTTCACCTCGAAGATAGCCTGCGATCTGCGTCGGATGGTGATAGAGCCGATTCTTCAGAGACAGGTGATGATAATCCTCCCTCCGTCCAACGATTTCGGGGAGAGTCTCAATCACGAAAGGGCAATTTTGGCATAGGTTCGTTTTTCATGCCAATGGGGGCGGATAGGCAACCGTCAATAAATGACCCCCGGCCACTAAGTCCCACGGACCCTGTTCAAGCCTCGTTTGCCCCGGTAAGAACCGAATCGCCAGTGCACGATCTCTTTTGGGGCCAACTCTTTTTAATATCTATCGCTTGTCTTTTCGCCACTTCTTTCCTCGTCTATCTCCACACTTCCACTCCTTCAGAGGACAAATCGACATGGGGCGACACGATATACTTGACTATTCACGCCTCATTTTATCTGCTTGGTTTCTATACTGTTGCCTCGGTTTTTGTCTCACTGCTTTGGCTTGCACTACTGCGGTCCTACATACGTCAACTGGTATACGTGATCATATTCGCTGTTCCCGTGATCTTATATTCCTTCTCTCTTTATCCATTTGTTTCAAGCTTCAAAGGCGTCTGGCATGGAACAAGCATACAGGATAAGGTAATGAGATGGGGATCCATTGCCCCATTCATTATAGCTAGCGTGTGGATATACAATGTAATCCGGGGCCGTCATGCTATAGGCAAAGCGATCAGAATTCTCGAGTTTGCTTGTCGGATCCTCGCCACAAATCCAGAACTCCTGATCCTTGGACTTGGTATTCTCGCCTTCATCGTTTCATGGACATGGTTGTGGATACTTATGTTCACGCGGGTATTCCTAGGGGGAACCATAGCGGGGCCGGGTCGCTTCATCATCAGTTTCAGTAGTTGGTGGCTCGGGGTCTATTTCATTCTTGTTTATGTCTGGTCACTGGGAGTTATCGCTGGCATTCAGCGTGCAGTAACAGCTGCTACAGTGAGCCAGTGGTACTTCCACCGACTCACATCCCCTGCCCCGACATCAAGACAGATCGTTTGGGCAGCAATTAGTCACTCACTCACGGCTTTATTTGGCACGATTTGTTTATCCAGATTATGTGCACTCCTTGTTCGACTTCCTCTTCTCTTACTCCCGAGTCGTGCAACCTCTGTCTTAAGCTTGTTCGCCTACTCCGTTCTGCCCACTCCAGTCACAACACTCACAGATCCTCTTGCACTCACTTATGCTTCAATACATTCACAGCCGCTGGTGGTATCTGCTCGAAGTCTTGCCCGGATGACGACTCTTTCGCCTACGATGATTAATTCCTCGCTTCATCCTCGGTCCTATTCACGATCTCACGAAAGCATGACGCCTCTTATTCCATATCGGCTTTCAAAACTGATCCTTCACGCTGCCCGACTCATGATGTCCCTGGCTCTTGGGTTTGGGGGTTGGGTGACTACTGCTCGTGACCTAGGTGTGCCGAGCGGTAGTGGTGTTATTAGAGGCAGCGTATATGCTTATGTGGTCGGGCTCATCGCGGGAACGATCGGCTGGAGTGTGCTGGGAGCAATAGAGAGTGTAATAGCCGATATTGTAGATGCCTCCGTCATCTGTTGGAGCAGCGAGGTTGGCGCATATGGTAGAGAGGCTAGGTATTGTCGGGAAGCTGGCTGGCTCTTTGGTGAGGGGCCAAGTTTAGACTCGAGCTTTGCGCGTCATCGAGAAGCACCTTGATTGTCTGAACGGTTATACTCATTACATAGCATTGTCACAATGCGAGATGGGCACCGTCCTTAACCCTCAGCGCATCCTTGTCATCCCCCCCCCTCCCCCTCCTTCCTTTGTCTTTTCATACGGCTATAGGTTGTTTGAGCCTGGGAAAGTCATGATTCCGGTTCACCTAAAGGTTTTAGCGTTTCGGGTTCATCAATCGCAATGCTTATCGAAGAAGAGCATCAATTTGGATATATTAGGACGGGAGTTTCTAGGAAGAGAGAGAGAGAGAGATGCAGATTAGTGCATCGTGAATCTAGATTTCGATGAGTTTTATAGTATTTCGCTATAGCCTGCATATTCACTAGCAACTCATCGGTATTACAGCAGATACACGGAACAGCGACGATTTGTATATAGATGCTAGATTTATTTGCTGCATAATGTATCTTGTATACATGGCAGTGGAGGTTATGGATGATCTAAATAAACAATTTAGTTAACGAGCATTGCTCGTCTCGTATACCAATGTAGAGTGGGGTACAGTACATTGGCTTGAGAACCCCTTGAAATTACCCAGTAGTACTACTGAAAAAAATGATCATGACCGATAGAATCAATACTATATTTTATGGACGGCAGAGCCAGACGACTATACATGGCCTCTATGAAAAAGGGATATAACCCATGGTATCGTGCTATCATAACAGGCAGAGGGACATCTGTACGCCACTTCCTCCTCCCCAAATCCAATGACGCCAACACAGACCGCTGGAAGAAAACAGATCAAATGATAGATAAGAATAAAAATGGAAATTAGAAATGTACAGAGAAAAGAAGTGAGCAATGGGAAGGTGGAAATCTATAAACAAAGCCGGCCGTTCCATTCCACACCTTCCTTTTTGCACCACTCTCTTAGTATTGAGTAACCAAATCGGACAATCTCTACTGGTGTAGTCATTCTTCCTAAAGGTAGGAAAAACTCACCAGAATAGTCACCAGGTTTGAGCCGTTGCTTCCCTTGTTCTGAAAAGTTTCTAGACCGCCTGGACCAAGTGTCGGGAAATTCATGAACAAGAATGTCTTCTGAAAGTCCTTGTGAGCCTTCAAGCCATAGCCTCTGGGATTCCTTGTAGGATTCAGGCAGTCGATTCTTTAGCTCTAGGATCTCCCTTCGATTTCTTTTGCTTTCATCAGATACCGCAGTATTTCCATCACTACCGGGTGTCGGCACAGAGGTATTTTCCCCCGGCAAAGAAGTGACCGCAAACCGCTCCAGATCAAGAGCATGAATAGCATCATAGGATGTAGCGCCAAGAATCAAACAAAGGCTATGAAGCTGTGGGAAAGGGGCGCTATTCTTTTTGACCACACGCCAATAAGCGAGTATAGATAGCCAAGATGATGAGTCGCTAATCTGACGAGACAAAGTTTTCGATTGATCGTCAGCAACAAAGGCTAGAATAAAACAGAGAATAGCTTCAATAGCAGTAGCAGCGGCAAGCTTCTCGTCAACATCAGCCACGAAATCTCTGGCGGTATGTCTTTCAGCGGCATGTTTTAGTTCTCGCCCTAAATTCCCGTACTTCTGATATTCATCCTTCCAAGCTCGGCGCTCACCATTGCGTGACGCGCTTGACTGAGGATTTACCTGTGACAGTGATTGTTTTACACCAGTGGCCGAATCGCCTGGTGGATATCTGATTGTTGGCTGAGAGAACGTTCTACCATTGTTTCCAATATTCTCCGAACGACAAGTCAAGTCTTTAAGATCTTTAACAGGTGTTACCGATGTCTGTTTTGTTTTCTCCTGGTTGTGTGTTACAGCAGTAGGGGTGGAAGACACTGGGGTTCGAGGTTTATCAGAGCCCGCATTCCTAGGTGCTTGGCTGCTCGGAACATGCTTTGCTTTGCCCTCAGACCGGTATATTCTAGGGTTTAAGTTGTCTGATGCCGTGGCCTTTGTAATAATTTCGTTGGGCTTCTTGATCAGGGTGGAATCAGAATCGGCTATATTCTTCGCAGGTGAGCCTGGAGGCGCCATTTTCCTTTTCCCTGAAAATTTGAGGAGAGCTTCAACACGCTTTCTATTCGCTCTGCCGTACTTGAGCTTCATCAGTAATTGCGGTTTGGCTGGTTTTTCATGGCTGCTGGGCTTGTCATCTGTTTGATACCGTAAGCTGGAGGTAGGAGTTTCGCTAAAGGAAGGAGCCACAGAGCCTTGAGTAGTAGATGGACGCTTATCAGCGACTGAATTTGGGTATTTGCTTCGCAAACTCTGACGGCCAATCACGGGGGTCGAATCTATACATGATGTGCCGATATCAGAAGACTTTGTTTTCTGACTCTTGGCCCTCAACGCATCACCATTGGGAGCGTTTTTCGTCCGCGAAAGATCTGGGACAAGCGTCTCCTCGCCAAGTCTAGCGAGCTCTTTCTCTATGTTTGGTGGGAGGGTGGGTGATAAGAGTCTAGGCAGTTTAGGGCTGCTTGAAGTTGGCGGAAGGGTAGGTGACAAGAGAGTTGGAAGGCCATTAGCTTTTGAGCGCCCAGACTTATTGAACTCTGCTTCTGCTTCGGTAGAGAGTTTCGGTTTCTTTAAGAAGCCCACTTCGGCACCCTTCCTTTCCTGCAGCCTGGAGTTCTCCAACTCAGATTCAGCGGGCCGCTTGCGTTCCAGAGCTTCATAACCAGCCCGAATAGAAACGCGCGAAGCCGCAATTTTATCAGAGGAATTCTGCTTCCCAGCCGGGCTGACTTTGGGAGCTCCTTGGCTGTCATCAATTACATAGTCCATTGAGAGATGGTGGCTAGAAGCTTCCTGGCCAACGGGAGAAGGTGAAGCGCCTGTCTTTCTTTTGTTCTTATAGTCGTTCAAACTGATCTTTTTCTTGACTGGCCCGCTCCATGGGGTGTCCGCTGCACCCTGGAGTCCAGATTGCTGATCGGACATGACGTTTCCAGTCCCGTCTGACCAATCACCAACGGCCACCAGTAACGAGTCCCCTTCGTGATGTGTTAAGAAGGTCATATACTGAAGTTGGTGCTCTTCTGGTGCAAATGGACCGTCATTACCCACAGCCCAATTATTGACGAAGCGATTCCCAAGGCGGAAAGGCACATCGGTAGGCACAGTTAAGAGAAAGGGGTAAAGAGGAAGAACGTCTTCCTTGAGACGTTTAAGTTGCCGATCAGTCGGATGCTGTTCCGATGTATATGCCCGTTCACTGGGAAGCTTGGTAGTTCTTATATCATCGTCCGTGGCGCGAGAGGTCCGGTTCACCGACATTGCACTCCGTTGATTGGATGAGTATGAATAATTGACAACCGTCTAAGATGATATTGCGGCAGTCGGATATTTGAATATGCTGTCTCGTTACTCCCGTCTTCTTCAAGTCCAAGTCACTGGGACCCATGCGGGTTCGTTGTACGATAATCCGACGTGGAAAAAGTGGGCAAGAGCATCACAACGATCGCCTGGTCAATTAGCTAAACCCATGCTCTTTCTACAGGGTCAGTTATCAAAACTTGTATACGTACAGACATGAGATCAAAACGGCTCAATTTCGCGTGCTTTTAAGCTCTGTGTCACACCGCTTGGGCCTTTCAAGGAAGCCCTGGCAATTGAACAAACGTTCGCCGTAGTCAATCAATAACACGACACAAGGGTGATCTTCGGAGCGTACAGCCCAAAGCCGCCGGCCAATATCACTTTTTCTCTATAGATGTAGGCGATGAGCGGGGCTTTTCCGGGTGGAGACAGGCAATTGTTGAGCTCTTAGAATTCACGAGAAAGAGAACTGACGATTGACAGACGACCGATGCCAGAACGAGGCCATATGGACGGAGGGCCTTCCGTTCGCTGGATGAAGACAATGCGTGGGCACCCCAATAATCTATAATGAATGAGGTGAAGGAGTAGAGGCAAAAAAAGGGAGAAGAAGACGGTAATTAAAAAAAGGGGTGGTGGGCGCCGACAAAGGTGAGAAATATAGAGAGCAACACTTCTCATGAAGATAAATGTAATTGTTAGGGAAGGTAAACTATTCGGATTGCAGCCGAAGCGGAGACGCTTGGCAGTAACACACTATCAACACCTTACTTCTTTTATCTACTGTGTAGTATGTACTGGAGACTCGAGAGTGTGCCTGACCTGGATACAACAGGGACCCTTACTTCCTATGTGTTTAAATTTATAGTGTGCTCCATGTAACTAGTCAAAGCTATACATTGGGTTTCTTACCCAGCTGATGCCTTTTGAGTCCACTTCGGTATCTGATAGTGGGGGTAATGTGATACCGATCAATGGGGAACTTAAGGAACTTAACGAAAAAAGGCCGAAATACTTCTTTCCCTTTTCCTTCTGCTCGCTGGATAAATAGAGTACAAGTTGCACACAGCAGCAATCGTCGCTAGTGGCTGGTCACTAGAATTCCGAATGCCATCGTTTAGTTTATGGCCAACCATCAACTGGAGATTTGCCTTTCCAGAAAGCTTTGGGATTTGAATGCTCCTGTTCACCGGATGTAGGTATACCGCCTACCTTATAGCCTCGATTGGGAGATCAGAGCACGCAGGTAGGTGGTGAGATAGAGCTCTTCGCCCCTTATTGTGTTGGAGACACTGGCACAATCTTTGTACACATTTTATAATATACTCTTCTTAGCCAAGCTGGACAATGCCTAAACTAATCAAGTAGATAGCTTCCTTTTGAGTGGTGGAGGCAATGGTTCGTAGCTCGCTATTCATATTCCCTGCGTTCATGAAACGGGACAACAGATAATACTTGAATTAGTCAATTTGGAAGGTAACTAGTTAACTATAATTTAAGCTGCTTACTAAATGCCATCATGGTAACTCTGCCAGAAGTAGACACTCCTATCGAACGGGCCTTCCTTGTAGTTTTGACCTCTTCCATGATAACCCCTGTAGGCCATTATTAGCTGTGGCCAAGGAAGAAGAATGCAAGAGTCACCTAGCTCAAGACTCAAAATACCATAAAAAATGGATATCTACAGACTGCTACCAGTTCACATGGAGCTTCTTCAGGCTTGCGTTGATCACTCTTTGGATTTGTGCGGTATGGATTATAAAATTGGTCAGCACGAACAGATTCTCTCGTTCTATATCGTTTCTCGTTACAACCAGACTATCTTTCTGGCTCTGTAGCATATATTCCAATTCCATAAACATGACAGTATCCAGATTTGACGGCAGACTTGATTGTACCAGGTTCACAGTTGATACTGCGGGCTCCGCCATGGAGTACCTGTGCCGTAACCTAGCTATGGGTAGTTGGGGGATTTCATCAAGGATTGAGCTGGGAAGCCAGGAAACAGTGCACTGGACAATTTCCAGAAGAGGGATAAGACCTCAATTGTTTAGTAGTGCAACGATTATGTAACACACGACCGTAACATACAGTAAGTTCGACTGTAGTAAACCACTATGAGATATCCATTACCACCTAGAGGCCCATGTTGTTGCTGATCATAATAATGATATACTCCGTACTCGTCTCCTCGTGGCCAACCCACCAGTATGTTACGTTTTGATCATATGACCTACTGTGCATAGGGGGAAACTTCAGCCAAGTTAACGGAACGCAAATGATGTCACCCCCTCCGCTTCTAGCTTACGATGAATTTCCGATACCCGTCTTCTCCGCAATCATACGCCGTACAAAGTACAGAAGAGCGAATTATTCTCTGCGGTCATTACAACCTGGCGTTACACTAGGCGGCTGCTGTCCTTCACACCGTCTCAGCCATTGCCTTGTGAGAGGTCCTCATGGTTCTTGCTACGCCACGTGTCTTCCTAAGCTGGCATCGTCATTATATGTCTTTTTGCAATACTCAGACACGAACTGTCCGGAAACGATTGGGCCAGATGGCTACGCAACTCTCGAACCCTGCAAAGAGGGTTTCGTTGGAGGAGCTCCCAAAATCCAATATTTTCACAGCCAAACTGCCACCAGACCCTGCTTTCGAGACTCCCAAGATCTCTCATGGAGCCCCGAGGGAAGCCCTCGGTCCTCGCTTGGTGAAAGGTGCCTTGTATACTTTCGTTCGCCCCGAGCCAGCCAAGGAGACGGAGCTCTTAGATGTCAGCCCGAAAGCAATGGCAGACTTGGGATTAAAGTCAGGAGAAGAGCTTACACGTCAGTTTAAAGCGGTAGTGTCTGGAAATCACTTTTTTTGGACTGAGGATAGTGGAGGCATCTACCCATGGGCGCAATGCTATGGAGGTAATGTAAACCTTTCAATAGGGTCACTTGCTGGCCGCATTTAGTTAACGATGCGAAGGATGGCAATTGTATGTTGTCTATGTACCTATACTACGATACTGAAGTTGACGGAATACAGCGGCTCATGGGCTGGGCAGCTTGGGGATGGGGTAAGCTTTATTTCCTGGCCTTACCTCTAACCTGGATTGACCTCCAACAGCGTGCCATCAGCTTGTTCGAGAGCACCAATCCCGATACTTGCATTCGATATGAATTGCAGCTCAAAGGAGCTGGGAGGACACCATACTCACGCTTTGCAGACGGAAAGTCAGTTCTTCGATCTAGCATCCGAGAGTATGTTGTGTCGGAAGGTACTAAACCAACAGCTACGTAATACCATAGGTCTAGCTAACGATGAACATAGCGCTCTCTGCGCTTGGTGTGCCAACTACCAGAGCCTTGTCAATTACTCTATTGCCCGAGTCCAAGGTTTTACGCGAGCGTGTTGAACCTGGAGCTATAGTGGCCCGGTTTGCCGAATCTTGGCTGAGAATAGGAACATTCGACCTTCTCCGCGCACGCGGTGACAGAAATCTAATCAGAAGACTAGCTACATATGTTGCCGAAGATGTATTTCACGGCTGGGAAGCTCTACCGGCTGCGGTATCTTTAGGTAAAGATCAGCCCACCGATGCCGTTAATAATCCAGCAAGAGGCGTACCGTGGGACCTGGTTCAAAAACACGAAGGAGTCGAAGAGAATCGGTTTGCAAGGCTGTATAGAGAGGTGGCACGACGAAATGCGAAGACTGTGGCTGCGTGGCAATCTTATGGCTTCATGAATGGCGTCTTGAACACCGACAACACATCAATTTATGGTTTGTCGCTTGATTACGGCCCATTCGCTTTCATGGACAACTTCGATCCTCAATACACACCAAACCACGATGACCATTTGTTAAGGTACTCGTATAAAAACCAGCCAACTATCATTTGGTGGAACTTGGTTCGACTTGGGGAATCCTTAGGAGAGCTCATTGGGGCAGGAGCTAAAGTTGATGAAGAGAGTTTTGTGAAAGAAGGGGTAGCCGAAGACGCCGCTCCAGCTATCGTCAAACTTGCAGAAGACATTATTGGAAGAGTGGGTGAAGAGTTCAGGACTGTATTCTTGAATGAATACAAGCGGCTCATGGGCGGAAGACTAGGACTAAAGACTCAGAAAGAGTCAGATTTTCAGGACCTCTTTTCAGAAATGCTTGACACATTGGAAGCTTTAGAGCTGGACTTCAACCATTTTTTCCTGCGGCTTTCTCGTGTACCGCTCAGCGCCCTCGACACCGAAGAAAAACGGAAAGAAGTTGCACCAATATTCTTCCACAGCGAAGGGTGTGGCGGGGTAGGGTACACAGAACATTCTGCGAAGGAGCGTATCGCAAATTGGCTCGAGCGCTGGAGACTGAGGATTCTTGAGGATTGGGGGCCCCATGGTGATGTGGAGCGACAAGAGGCCATGAAAAGAGTGAACCCAAAGGTGAGCGAGTCTTGTAGCCCCTCGAAAGTTTAGTCATATTACCTCTCTAACGGTGCCTATTCACTAGTTCTTGCCTCGCGGATGGATACTCGACGAGATTATTGATCGAGTAGAACGTCGGGGAGATCGAGAGATCCTTGGTCGCGTGATGCAAATGGCTCTAAACCCCTTCGAAGAGGACTGGGGCTGGAACAAGGAGGAGGAGGAACGCTTCTGTGGAGATGTTCCTCGATACAAGCGGGCCATGATGTGCAGCTGCAGCTCCTAAGCATCTTAAGACAACGGTCATCCAATTATATTCCCTGCTCTTCCGCGAACTGTAGTATATCTGTATATATTCCGATAGTGGTGTCCAAAGTGTAGGTAAGAATGCATTGTATGCTAAAAGCACTTTGTATTCGAACTCATGCCATCAAATGCGGCCGAAAAGGATTTCAGCCTCCGAAACGTCGTGCACACCATACGTTATTTTAGAGAAACCTACAATTGAGCGAAAGGCCTAGAGCAGTCCCAGGAAGTCAATAATAATCTCAGTAGTTGTGACATCGAGTGAATCAATTTATTTTTCTTGCAGTCATCCGCATTACACACAAAAGAAACCTATCACGATTGTCGTCCTGCAACCTAGGCCACCTGCCATATTACTGCCGACGTAATTTCTGCCCACGTTTTGGAAATAGAAGGCAAACATCACGGATACCATGTATTGGCACGCGAGTATTCATGAATATCATGCTCATGGTAGGGACGGGTAAAACCCACCAAGACCAGGGTTATGAGCCAAGCCTTGATCTGGCTACACGAGAAAGCAGAAAATTGAGAATTCGAGTGGTTCGAAGAGCACGTGCTCAGTCCATGAGGAAGTCTCCAAAGCCTCGTCTCGTGTATATACTGGCGCAACAAATTAGACGAACGACCCAAGGTGGTTTCTGGCCTAGTTAGGACAGGCAGCTTGAACGTGGCCTGGCTGCTTGCATTTATAGCAAACCCGTTCACCCCTGGCTTCAGAGGGACAATCCCGCGAGACATGTCCAACCTCTCCACCTAAATTTAGCGGGGTTCAGTATACACTCGCATAAGAGAGATAAGAAGAAAGGAGAAAATAGTAAAAAATCGAGAACGAAGGCAAGAATGTACAAGTCCTCACTCGGGCGTACATGTGACGTACTGCATATTGTAGGGGAAAGCTTACAGTTGTAACACTTCTGACCGTGGGTGCAATCACGAGCCATGTGACCATGACCACCGCAAGAGTAGCAAGTGTGTTGACGGCCACCATATCCATCCCCACTATATCCACCCTGAGAACAGTTCCTTGCAATGTGGCCCACGTGGCCGCACTTATAACATTCCTGACCACTGGTAGCACCACTGTAGCCATCTCCCGAGGGTGCCTGAGGACAATCTCTGGAGATATGGCCAACACCACTGCAACGGTAACAGGGCTTCTCCTTAGGGGCTACTGTGCATTCGCGGCCTAGCAGAGGGGTAGCCGTTAGATAAGCTGCGTTTACTACTGTGCGGTAGATTTCATGGTGTCCACTTACTAACATGTCCCTGTCCTGCAATCCATTTTCAATGTGTTAGACAAAACTTAAGGAATATTACACGAGGAAGAGTGTTGGGATTGTGGAACCCGTTAATGAGGTGTAAGTGTAAGCTAGCAGGGTATAGCATACCACCACAGTTGTAACTTTGATTATTCCATTAGTGAATGTGTATCATAGCTAGAGTAAACAGGAGTAAATAATACCAAGTTGGGGTGCCCTTCTTGGGACAGTCACGGGCCTATAAGTCCAGGTCCGTAAGATTATGGGTTGATGAATAGTGTATTTAGAAAATACATGACCAATACCCTTTGCGCCAGTGATCTGGGGAGTAATTACCTGATGGGAAGCATCGCCACCTATGGTATTGAAGATGTTAGCTCAAATTCTTAGTGGCCTACACAGTAGGTGCCGATTTGAATTCAGAGTTCCACACTTAAACGAAGATGACCATCTCAAGGTCTTTTCTTCTTAAGTGACGAAAAATCAAACAGAAGATAAATTGAGTGAAATCAAGATCAAGCAAGACATGCAATGTGAAGGAAGGGAAACCTTCCGGCCTGAATTGCAGGGCGAGGGCACAAAAGCCAGACACCAAAATGTAGCGAGGGCCAGAAAATCGACGCCGCTAGAGTAGTAAAAACTCACAGTTGAAACATCCACGACCTCTGGTTTGGAAACTCATATTGATCGAATCTAGCAGATATTCTGGGTAGATTGAATGGTAGCAAACTTGTTATGGAACGATCAAAAAATTTTTCCTCTAAGAAAAAAAGTAAGGAGAAGATCACAATAATAATGGTAGAGGTTGATTGATTGATTGATGAGAAATTTAATGCAGATAATATGCCCAAGGCGGTGCGCGGGGACGAGAAAGTTGAATTTAATTAATCAAGTAAATTAAATTCGCTTGCCGTGCGGTTCCTGCAGAGCTCCTTTCTTTTTAGTTAGACTGCAATTTTGTGGTACCAAACTCCTGCATTCGACCTTCCTTACCCTTTTGAGTTCGTTATTATCCTCTCAGGTTATCCCATCTCCCCCTCACCCTCTTCTGTTTGATTCCACAAATGAAAAGGAAAGGGTAAGAAGCAGAAAATAAGTCAACTGAATGTTAAACAAGACTTAGTCGGAAGGTTGTATTTCACTGAAAGCAACCAGTTCTTTTTATCCGAGGATCTCAGACCCGGCCAAGGCAAAGCAATATCGCAGACGATATTATGGGCTGAAATCCATTTAGCATGCATCATTTGCCGTAAGTTGTCCAAGTATCTTTGGAAGAAACAGACTAGCTGAGCGAAGGCCGTTCTCGCATTGAGGTTTCGGAGAGATGCCATGGAGGAAGACCAGCCCAAATCACCGGAGTAGTTTAATATTTAAACGTAGCCCGAGAAAGGAAGGTTCTTACTTGATCTATGTCTGTGAAGACTAGTAGTATAAGATAGAGATTCCCGTTTAATCTGAGTAGATCATGCAGTTAAATATCACACTCTCCCAAGGTCCTCAGGTTGAACACCTTGGGATTGGTTTATAGCCAATTACTCTGGAGTATTATAAAAGTTTGCTTCATACCAGATGAAATCTCTCCTTGAATCTTTCTGTTTGAGAAGGTGCGAAATGTCCTATTCTTTTATCTCTACCCAGCAGATGCGGGGTTCATGTGAAGTCATATAATTCTAGTAGTTGGTTTCCGATATTACGTTCTCGAAGCAGAAGCACACGCTCATCATCGAATCCAACGCAGCCTCGTATCCGGTTCAATTCGTATGATCTTTCTAGAGAAGGGGATCGATCCCCATTGTCTTCGCAACGAGAGACTCCCGATAATACACCGAAGTTTTCATACCCCCGACATTGCTTGTTCTCGGGGCTAACTTGGATGCTCTTTTCGTCTAACATACTCTGCGTCCCGAAATAAGAGATTAAAGGTTCGAGTTCCCATATTCGAATTTCATCACCACAAGAACTAACAGATACTGCTTTACCATGATCACTGACTTGTACGGCTGCAACCGACGTGGTGTGGCCCCAGAGTCTCTGGCCGCCTTTGACATAGAGACTTCTTGTTGTAGAAACAACAAGGTACACAGTCAAAGTGTTGTCTGCGTGAGAAGTCAAGAGGTATGGGTGCGAATAGGAGATTGAAGTTGGAGGTTCTCGATGTAAAATCGATGGTTCAGTAGACCACCCATACAGGTCACTGTTCAGTAGAGATTGTTGCTCGTCTGGTACCCGGCTAGAGGGGTGTAACGGTATCACACCATATTGACAGTCCACTGTGGTTGTGAGTCGTGAGCTGATCTGTTGGCCGCTTTTGTTGAAATGTAGTTCCTGTACCCCTATGGACCAACCGCAACCGATATGGTAAAAACTGTACACCATAGAAGCTATGATTTCCGAGGCTGCAACACGCACAGACAATGACATGGGGGCCAATATGCTTTCGGCTTTGAGTGTTGCAAGGAGGTAGGCCTCCTCCGTCAATTTGACGGGATTGTGGTCTGACTTATCATTGGCAGCTTGAATATCAAATAACGATAGCACATTGCATTGGGATACCATTAGGATATAGGGGAATGACAGAGCTATCTCTGTTATTGCCTGGTCAGTGGAACTAGTGTAAGTGAGTCCCAAATCCAATCGTAGGGCTCTAATGTCCATGTTATACACACTAAAGCAGCCGCTTTCAAATCCGACAGCAATTCTGGTCACATTTTGCTGTGAACAGTAAGTTGCTTTTAACGACGTGGGTACTATAGGTCCTTGTGCGTTAACATTCATGAAAGGTACACTCGCTAAACAGGAGTTTGTATTGTCCGCGTGCCAAACCCTAAGCCCATGAGCGGAATCTGCTACAAACACAAGCCCAGCACAAAATTGTACCAAAACGGGTGGTTGTGGAGATTGAGGCAACTCAACTGCGGTTACACGGCATACCCCCTTGGACCAGTTGTGTCTAAGGCGATATTGTTTTTTCCAATTTGTACTGCTGCCTTCTCTCGCTAAATGACTGTGGTCAAGCCACGTAGACACTTTAGGCGAGTATTCAAGCCTCGAAAGTTGAGGAGTGGCACGTCTCACTCTCGCTAAGCGACGTGCTCGAGGTCGTACCCATCGAGAATAATACTGTCGCTTCCATAGCTCCGAGTCTCCGGCCAAAGCGTGGAAGCGACGGGACACTCTAAAGGGAAAGGAGTAGGTTAGCTCTGCGAGCTTGAGTCCCTCCTGCAGTAAGCATACCTTTGGCATTTTAGCAAAGCGGGTATCGGTAGGTAAGATAGGATATACAATAAAATTTCATCGCTTAAGAATGAGAGGTAGTCGCTATTATAGGCTTGGGATACACGCCGCCGTTTTGGTGAAGAATAGATCGTGGTATGACCGTCATCGCGTCTTTTCGACATGCTGCTAGTGGCTTTCTTTTTTTAAATATAAGAACAACACAAAATATATGTATGGACTTAGGAAGTGTTACAAGAATGAAGACTCCTTGACTGTGTACTAAGGAGGAGATGGTTTTGGCACTATGGTGCGTGTCCGATAAGAACGCTTATCTAAAGGGCGATAAAAATGATCCACAACCACTTTTAAGACCGAGAGAAACGGGCCAAGCGGCTAGCCTTTTAATAAGTACTTATCGCGTTCCCCGACACTCCCTGAAAGTATATGCGTAACCTTGCTTGGACCACTCTCATTTTTCATGGAAATTCTAAAGCAACTTCATGCCTCTGTGGCAGAGAGCTTTGAGAAATCCTTCAACGATGCATACAGCGATTTGACTGCTGTGCTTACCATTCGTGATAAACAAGTCGCCACTGCAGAAGAGAAACTCAGGGCTACGGAGGATGTCCGAAGTAAAGCTGCGGCCGAGATCGAGAGGCTAAATGTTGAGATTGCCCATTTACGAGAAGAAATAAGTCGTAATGACATTAGCCCAGATGGTGCTGAAGTCTCTGTGAGCGAGTCTCAATTGGAGGAAGCATATGCGCCGCAGCGTGTTTTGAGTCTGTGTGATGACAACAATCTCGTGTCGTGGGAATGTGGTACTAAAGAGCCGAGAATTGTCAAGGGGAAATATGCTGCACTATATGGAGATGCACAAACGCTCGCAAAGGCCTGTAAGGGCCTCAGACAACAGATCAAGCGGCATAAGAGAAAGCTGGAACACTGGAGCAAATGTCTCGAGCGGGACGAGTTTACACTGGTGCTGAATGGTGTCGCTGTCAAATTCCAACGAGTGAAAAACATTGCAAATGAAGACCGTGATTGCTCTCCAATAGCAAAGTCGATACCTGCAAATGGCATGTCAGTGCCGGTTAGTCATAATGCAGCAGACGGGGCTCCTGGGCTACCGAGTTCACCTAGGCACGAGCCGGATGAAAGTTTTACATCCATTGTTTGCGGCGACTATAGAAGATCAGAGAACACCTTTAGACAGTCCCTGCAGACTGAATCTCAAAAAGTTTTTCTTACGCAGTCCGGTCCTCCTTTCGAGACCGAAGATACCGATACGTTGGCGAGGCAGAGATACCGGAGATTGAAGAGGAAACGCGAGATTGTACCCGAATTCGGGGCATTAGCTCGTTATAGTGGCTTGAGGGAAAGGGAATCGAAACCGCCCATTGCCGTAAAAAGCGAAAGCATGTCCTCTAGTCCCGTGCGAAACGTTTCCCAGCAGTTTGAAACAATTGAAACTCAAGATTTGGATGAAGTTGGCGGTACTGTCGAGACACCAACCAAAGAGGTGGTCATCGATGCATATCGAACATCTGAAACAGACCCTTCGGCTATTCATTCGCCATCATCTCGAAAACTAGCGCCTCAGGATGAATACCGTCTAGCATCAGGCCACAGGCTTCTTCATCGATCCACAGCACTCCAATCAGTGGATAAAAATGCTAGCCTTATGCATGGTTCTGCTCGATGGCCAGAAAAGAAGCCAATGGCAATCCCGAGGGCACCCAACCATGCTATATCGTGCTTAGCAGAGGATGGCGAACAGATGTATCCCGCAGCACATGCAGGAAGGACACCGCTGAACGCCGATCTTAGCTACCTGTCAGCAGCCTTAAGTTCCAAGGATGTCTCACACCGTTTGCAGGACTTATTGGAGAAACCAGTGCCGCCTAGGTCACTGTTGCATTCGCCGAAGGACAGCGGAAACACGAACGATACCATAAGTTACAAACAGCACGAATCTCATGCTGATCACGAAGCGCCTGCGTATAGTAGACGTTTACCTACTGATGCACAAGCTAGCAAACGGCCAACTGATCAAGATGTATCAACCAATACCCAAATTTCCGAGCGAGCTAAGTCTAATTCCATTACAATGCGTCCAGAGGATGAACCTTACCGAGCTCTGCCCCTGCACCGGCTCGAACTTAGTCATTTCAGGATAAACCCAGACTATAACGAAGGACTCGAGTATGCATTTGACACTGTTATCCGCAAGAAAAAAGAACGCAAGTGCATCAAGGGATGCACGCGCCCTGATTGCTGTGGGGACAAATTCTTAGCCATGGCACGCCTTGCTGGTCTACGAACTAACTCTACAGTCTCTTGTCAAGAAGATGACCAGAAATTTTTAGAGGACTACTTGAGAGACAATAAACATTTGCTTGATGGACTTGGTGAAAAGGACCATCAGAAGCTCCTTGATGAGGCAAAAGCAAGGCTGATTGCCGACTGTTTTGGGAAACATAGGAATCATCATCCACGTCCGGCTACGCCGCCAGGGTTTTGGCGTACGGATATGCCTGACACACAAGAACTAGAATTTGATCGTGAGGAGGCAAGAAGGCTTGAGAGAGATAAGGTAAAAGAACGATATAGAGAAGCAATGCGCCCGGGTGGCCTTTGGAAATATGCAGATGAGTGAGCCTATGGGAGCGAGGCCCTGAACGAGGCGCATGAGTAGTGATTATCATGGAAGAAGTAGATATTTGATCTCTACTATGGCTCTTGAGATTAGGTGTATGACTGCAAAATGAAGAGAATATCAATGGCCTAGAGCTCTTAATAATCAACTTTTATCCTACTTCTGCAGGGGTAACTGGACATTAAGTACGGAGTAATAGTAAATAGATAGTCCGAACGGACCTCGGCACATATTTCTTGGCATGCGGAGAGCACGTGTTGAACATATCCCCTGTCACTTGTTGCTTGACTTCATCCACATACTTTAATTGTTACCTTACGTTTCCCTTCTTCCTGAGCCTAGTAGGGTTCGCTTACTTATTTCTTCATTATGGATCCAACGCAGAACTACAGAGGAACAGTCCCCTCGACACTCTTGAGACCATCCAAATGGTTACCATTGTACGAGGACTTCGTGACCAAGAACGCTAGCTCTGTAGGTCAGGTAGAGTCGGCATTGAGGTCTCTCACATACATAATCCCAGGTTCGCTCCAGAGTAATCTAATTATAAATATACGAATGATAAAAACTAACGCCTGCGTACGACGCAGGACGATACAGAGATTCGGAGATCTCGTCAGAATGCGGTATATATACAGCCAGCATCGAACACAGGCTAGATGTCTAACATTGTTCATCCAGTGCATTCTTCTGTACAGCTCCTTTCGCTGTATCATGATTCCCTTGTTTCTCGAGTCATCTCTAGACTTCCACCGAACATCTCTCGACCCACGCCCACTCCCCATTCACGCTATACAAAGTACTGGACGTCCCACTCCTCGCTTTACCGTAAGGTCGCCATCACTCTTCAAATGGTTCAGTACACAGAATTACTTTGGGAAATGATTGCGCGGCGTCGAGGTGAAAAAGTTCGCTGGCGAGTTGTTATCCTCATTGAAGCTATCAAAGCAATATGTCGTTTGTTTCTGCTACGTCTCACAAACTCGAGGCCGCTAGTCAGCCCTCCATTACCAGAGCGCGATGTCGACCCAAGATCTGCGGAAGAGGAGGAAGGCGATTGGAACGGGATGCAAACACCACTAAGCGAGCGGTCTTCGGACCTTAGCTGGACCATGCCTCGTACGGGACTATCGCTTCCTTGCCTCCCGGATGTGAACGACGTCTCGGATTTTTTAATATCAAAAGTACTTACTGCTGATGATATCAAGCCGCCCAAAGCCCTTTTACACCGAGTCACTGGTCAAGGCCAGCTGGCAGAAATACTGTACATATTACGGCCAGTAGCCTATGCACTGGCGGTGCAAAGATGGAATGGTAATAAACGAAGTTGGAGGCCTTGGCTCATTGGATTTGGCATGGAGTATGGCTGTCGACAACTTGCCAAAACCGATTTCCGGGAGAGACTTGCCGGTGGTCTTCGGGGACTGACAGGTTTGGAGCGCGAGGAATTGAGAAAGAGAGGATGGGCTATGGGGTGGTGGTTCATGAGAGGCGCTCTCTATGAAAATTTGACCCAGTATGAACGCTTATTACTATCACTAATCAAGGTCATTTTTTTCGCTAACACTAACCAGGCCCTGGTTGAAAAATTTAACTAGGAAGACGAAAGGGAAACCACTGCTTGACTTGGTAGGCAGTGTTGTCGAAGATTATGAATACCTGTGGGACAATTACTACTTTTCAACAGCGACTTTATGAGGTGAAGTATATCATCTTCCTGCCTTCACCGAACTATATCTACGCCAATATCCCCGTCAGCTCCTCAAACTAGGATGTTGAAAGGAGTGAAACTGATTTGATACCCAATGGATCCCAGCATTTTTGTCTCTCTCCGTTCCGTAATGACACAGTCTCTCCCCCCCCCTTCTTTTTGTTATTTTCGCGTTTTTAATATTGCTTAATACTTTCGCCATCTTGTTGCACATTTAGCGTTCTATAAATATATATTCTGGGGTATCATAACTCGTTATCGCAAATTCATGTCGGAAGTGAGTTATTTCTGCTTAAAGGACCTCTGTTGTCTTCTGCCCAAACCAATCTCGCAACTCTTGATTAGTTCCCTTAGGAGCTTCCGAAGACGTCAGAAGGAAATCTCGAAGTTGTGTGTTTTCGTCATCAAGCGGCCAGTCCACCTTCACCCCTCCCTTCATCTCAAGCATTTCTTTCGAAGTGCCCCAGCTGAACCGGCATTCATTACCCCACCCAAATATGGGATCCATGTTCCTTCGGAGCCAGCCTACGCACTTCGAATCGGAGGGATAACCGCTGCCCCAACTCTCGGTAGAAGTTGCTTGTGAAGGGTCATCAAATTGTTGGGCCTTCACTATATCTTCATGGCAGAGTTCCAAGGCCACATCTCGGGTCACTTTAGCAGCAACACTCGCAGCACTAACACAAGGGTACAAAGAGTCCGCCTTTTTAGCCACTGTAATTTTTAGTGACGGAAAGATCCGCTCCAGCTTCTGCTGATAGGTGGCCGGGTTTCCAATTGTGTCAATATACACCTCTCTGATGTCAACTTTGCGGCCCTCCACAATTTCTCGGATGAGTTCAACGGTAGCGTCCATGGCTTGTGCATTCAAGTTATAGACCCCCGCGCCAGGGCGCATCATGCCTGATGAAATATCTCTTGCAGATAAAAGTTTAGTTGCCCATCCACATGACTCGAACAGGGGAGTCCCCGGGGTGCAGAGCAAACGCATTAAGTTGGCGCGTACACCAGGTGTTAGAACCTTGCTGTCATTGAAGTTGTAATCGCGCGCAAGCAGGGAGTGGTGAAGGTCATGCGGTAAATAGAAAGCACTGTATACCATAGGACCCAAAACAGGGCCACGGCCTGCCTCGTCAACGCCCAAAACAAAATAGCTCTCCGGATAGCTTTCAGTTGGTGCGGGATCATCTATGGTCATCTCGTCAGCTTTAAAAGCATCCGAACTCGGTTTGCGAGTTGTGATTGTGGCAGGGCATGGCGAATAGTAGGAATAAGAATCTCCCACATATAACCGTGGGCGATTTATATTGGGAGGGACGAAAAGGCCCGCAGAAGGGTGTTGAGTTGGTTCTTCCATCCTAGTGCCTCGAGGTAAATACTGTTGGCTAGGGGTAAAGAACTATACACAAAGATGAAAGTGTTTATGGAATTGAAGGACACAGCCACTAGTTGTAAGCTATGAAGGTTGAGCTCTAAACGCGTCCCAAACCATTCCGGACTAGCGGCGCTTCCGCGCGTGTCGCCGCCTATCTCGAATTACCACTCCCCTCCACAGCGCTTCACTAACTTTCCGCCTCCTTCCAATTGAAATTTGCCCTTGTTGCTCACGGGGTTTTCTTTACTTTTCTTTTCTTTCTTTCTTCCTTTTTTTCCCTACGGTACCTGATCCAAAAATTCCCATCTAAAGCAGTTTAGGATACTGTGTGCGCGCGTGCGCGTGTGTCCTACTCGTAACTTTCCCATACAGCTACCTTCCGCATTTCAGCCCCGGAACTCCACAAGGATGGCTCCTCGGGGGCCCGCGAAAGCTCGCGATTATGATTATTCCAATGTCGGTAAACTTGGACGGTGAGCGTTCTCTGCCGAACATCCCATTTCAATGTTCTCTTTCTACTGCAAAGGAGACTAACGAAGACAATGGGTACAGTCGCACAGGAATTACAGTGAAGGAGGGCAAGCGCGATGAACATGGAATGGAGGACATTGATGAAATGTGGTCATCGCCAGAGAAGTCTCCCGTAAGAGAAATTGGCTTTAGCAATGGGAATGAATCTTCGGTAGGCTCCGATGGCATGTCTATGGACGAGGGTACGTACAAACGCTCTCCAATGTACGGGCCATGATATTAATCTCTCAACGCGTGAGAACAGGGAATGCGCCTGGTCCTGCCGATTTTCTCAACGGTATGAATGGTGGGCGAAACTCTTATTTCCCACCACCTGTTGCACGTTCTCCCATGAAGACTGGCTTGACTGGGTCCCCTCGGAGAACTCCTGGTTTACGATCATCCCAAAGCCCACAACAGGATCTCCTCTCTAGTCCTTCCGATGGTAAAGGCTTGGGCCATACTAAAGGAGAGTTGCGACAGGATGTTTCTCCTCTAACACACCGTTCTATTAATGCGCCTCCCTTAAATCACTTGAGCAGTGCCCGCAGTAAGGCAAACAAGAAGACGCAGGAAGTAGCAGCTTCATTTTCGGACAGCGATGCGAATAGCCAATCGAACCCGGATGAAAATGCAAATAGTCACGAACATACACGGGATGATTTCGCTGATAGCTTCGATGCTGGCAATGACACAATTCTAGGGGATGGATTGGAAGAACCAGATGAAAATAGCACAGCAACACAGTCTCCATCAATATTGGCTGTCGGCCTGCAGAAGAAAGGCCAGATAAAGATCGGCCACCAACCCAAAAAGAAAGCCCGAAATGGATCAAGTCGGACTCAAATCCCTGTAGAGTCGAATGAACCACAGGAGCATGGGTCCTCGCAGAAACGTAAACGCCCCGGAAGGCCCGCGAAAAACCAGCGCAGTACCAGTTACGATACGGAAGAGCAGAGGCTGTCAAAGAAGTCCAAGGCCTCCATAAAAGAGACTAGAGAACCAAATACATCAGGCCACCCCGATCTAAATAGGGTCGTTGAGGATCACGTCAACCGCACGGGGCCTTTAAAGGGGCGAAGCTTATATATTCTCAAACGGGAGACCCCAACGGATAGCAGCACTACACACACTCGGTCAGGGCGAGTGTCTGTCAGACCTCTTGCCTATTGGAAGAACGAACGCTGTGTCTACGGTGATGGCGAGGCTGCCGAGGGAGAGCGCTACCCTCTCTCTACCATTAAGGAGATCATACGTACGGAAGAACTCGAACCGGAAAGACGGAAATCTAAGAAGGGTAGACCTTCGAAGAAGTCGAAGTCGGGAAAACCTAGGGTGGACAACGACTCAGAAGATGATGAGGATTATATTGACCCTTGGGAGAAGGAAGGGATTTTGCATGGTTACATTAGGAAGTGGGATCCCGACGCCCAGGCGGGGATAGACGAGGAAGAGGTCCTCGGTGAGTGGACAACCCGCTCTCCGCAATTTTTTCCCAGCCTCCATACAATCGTCTATTGTGCTGATCTTTCGATGCGTAGACATTGCATACGCGCCTTCAGGTATCGAGACAAGGGATGTCAAAGGTTCAAGTTTTCGGTTTGCCAAACTACTTAGTTCTCCTTTCTTAGGTTCCGGGATTGTTGAGCTGCCAAGCGGCGGAGTGAAAAAGCCAAAGAACTCAAAGAAGATGCACATGGTCTTCTACGTATGCCGCGGCCGAGTGCAAGTAGACATCTCCGGTGTACAATTTAGCGCTGGGAAAGGTTGCGTGTTCCAAGTGCCAAGAGGTACGTTGAGCTTGGCAAAATTTCCCAGTTTACCTTTTTCCAGAGATGTCTGACCATCTGTACCTTGCTTTCAGGCAATTATTACAGCTTCGCAAACACACATGGGAAGGACGCCCGGCTGTTCTTCACGCAAGGCTGTGTCCCTGTGGAGGGTAGCAATTCTGCCCCAGGGTCTGCCTCCAAGAATGATACTATGGAAGAAGAGCCAACCCCTCAAGTTGAACGTCCTCCTGGTGTCGGGAAAGGTAGGCCCAAGGGGAAGCAGAAGGCAGGTGGCTCTAAAGCATCATAGTGAATGTCTTTGAGCAGGCTCTAAGGTCTTCATGGGCACTATCCTTACGATACCAACGCCCCTTGGCTATCTTCTTCCTTCATTTCTCCTAACTTCATGTGAATGTAGCATTGGCTTTTTCTTTCCCATCAGTGTTTCTCATTTTTACGTCTGTCATAGGCGTCGATCTTGTTGGGCTTAGCGATCCTCTTGAATGAATACTGGGCTGTCGGTGTTTCTCATGTTCCTCTATTCTTTCCGTTGTCTCTCAGTTCCTAATAGCAACATGTGCGAGCACGGACTCTGTTCGTGTGTTTTCAATGGTGTGTTTTCAATGATATTCAATGAAAACGATTTAACCTCAACAGCCTCCTCGTCTCGATTATCATTTTAATCGAGATCATATTTCCTCCATCGTCTCGTCCTCCAGATCGTCTAGTTCCAGAGGCGGAAATTCTCCTACCTCAACCTTCTCGGGTTTCACAAAGATACCAGACTTATTAGGGCAAGTGAAATAGCGCTTTCCGCCCACGCTGCCATCGTTCTTACCAGTTGGCTCATCGAGTTCGATCCCTACCCAGATAGGCAGAGCACTTGCATCAGTATCTCTAATTTCTACCCCAGGATAGGGGATGGATGGCACCGGTCCAACAAAGCGGATAATTCCTCGTCGGACATGGGGCGGAGAGGACGGGAGAATAATCGCACGTTTGGAAACCGCGATACCTATAAACAGCAGCATTCTGATAGTTAAAGATTTGGACTTCTTTTTCTCTCTCTCTTGACTGCGTTTCCATTTATGCTTCTTACCTCGACTCCCAATATCCTCGGCGTCTTGTTCAGCTTGCTTGCGTGCCGATTCGTACGGCGATAGTACATTTGGATCAAACCGACCAAGTTTCTGGTGCTTTTTCCACGCCAATACCGAATTTGGTAGGGACTCATAGGTGGCTGCAGGAAGAACGTATTTTTCAACAGAGGATAGATCATGAAAGTTCGGCCGTGCTGAAGGAGGGCGGGAATCATGAACCTAGTTCGATGTCTGACTTTAGCAAAGTATCATATAGATCTCAAATTACCTCAAGCATCGTACCTCGATCTCACAGCCCTTTCTCAACTCCCAATCACCGATAATGTTCTCATCACCGTCAAGCCATTGGTCAGGAAACCCTGGTGTCTTCAATTTTAAGCTCTGACTGCCAGGTGGTATCCCTGTCATTGTTTCCAACTTTGACTTTAATTGAATAACGGTCCATGTTGGAGTGATTCGACGCTCCGTGACGAAGTGTGGCTCAGAATTGGCACTTGCTGTAGGCGCGGTAATGAGGACAGAAACATCAGACGGAGTGGGTTGGAATGACATAGTCACTTGGTATGCGTGCCCTTCAGTCGAGAAAAAGTGGTTCTAGGTGTGCAAATGAGTTGCTCTACTTTTTCGACGTGGAGCCCAGTCATCAGGTAAGACTTCATGTGCAAGTGCGATAGATTTCTTTGATAAGTATGTACCTAGTGATATGATCCGGAAGTCCAGAGGCACGTGGTTTTTATTAGTCAATCCTCATGGAGTCCCAACAACTTGGCTCTTGGCATTTTATTTCGATTCTTACTTATGGAGTAATATTTCGTTGTATTAGGTATCCTAGGTATGCCTCAACATTGGCTCAAACATAGGTTACTTAATGTGATGGATGTTATTGGCTGAGGTCCACGGTAAGAGATGGCATTTCTTAGTCAGGTAATTTTCCGGTTGGATGCTACAGCGCAGATGGAGCTTACATTGGAGTGAATACGTGTAGTAATGTCAGAGCGGGAAGACCAATATATAAAACAATAAGAGTGAAGAAGAGTAAATACATAGTAAGTATGATCTGCTGATTGAAATATTCTCCGAGCCACCTAAAATTGGCGAACCTTAATCTTCGCACCGATTTCACTGCACACCTTCAAAACAATCTAATTACGTACAGTGCGTATGGTATTGTATCATGTTTCTCGATGGTGAATTCAATTCTGATTGACGTCTGTTAGATTTCTCCTTTTCCTCACACTCCGGACCTTTTGGCGATTACGCTGTACCAAACGCCATATCTCAATCAAAGAAGTGACCAAGCATAAGATCACAAGGCAATACAGCAGAAATGGCATCATCGTCATCATCATCATCATCATCAACAGACCAACAGTCCTTTGTAACTGAAAAGCCGCAAGAGGAAGCGTACGAAGAAAAGCATGTCCATGAGGTGTACCAACAAATCGCAAGTCATTTTTCCTCCACTCGCTACAAGGTATATATACCACATCTTTAGCATTCCACTGCCCAAGGCATGTGTGTTGATGTATCTATCAGGCGTGGCCAGTTGTGAAACGGTTTCTTACAGAGTTAACACCCGGAGCTATCGGACTAGATGTGGGATGTGGCAATGGAAAATGTCTACCTGTAAACCAGAATGTCTTTATCGTGGCTTCAGACAGGTAAGTACAATCATTCATTTAAGTATGGTTTCTTTAATTATTTTTTTTTTCCATTCCTTGTATAATCATTTTACCTTGCACTTTTTTGTTTATCAATATTATCATTTATCAGTTATTGTCTTTATCTATATATATATATATATATATTGCTTTATTATTTTACTTCTGGGAATGACCATTGTCTCGCTTTCATTCATGGATACTTGAATAAACCATTTCACATGTCCTGATTGACTAAAGGATGCCAGATCCGAGAATCTTGCCCGAATTGCCGCGAATCACCAACCACACTCGGTCATTGTGGCGGATATCCTAAACCTACCACACCCGGATTCCTTTTTCGACTTTGCAATATCGATAGCTGTGATACACCACCTATCAACCCCAGATCGAAGGATCCAAGCTATCCGTGAGATTCTGCGCGCTTTGAAGCCTGCCACGGTAGAGGCTCCTGGAGGGAAGGTCCTGCTATATGTATGGGCACTCGAGCAGAAGACTAGCCGCAGAGGCTGGGATAAAGGTGATCAGCAGGACGTTATGGTTCCATGGGTTATGACAAGCAACCCCCCCAAAAACGCTCCAAGTGATCAACCAAAAGTTTTCCACCGATATTACCACCTTTATGAGGCTAATGAGTTAGAGCATGACATAATCAAAGCGGGTGGCCGTGTCCTGGAATCTGGATATGAAAAAGACAATTGGTGGGCAATTGCAACACGATGAGACCAATGAGAAAAACACCGTAACACATAGGAATAACGCGTGCTCCGAGATCCAGCTCCGGAGATCTTTCATGGCATCTATTTATAAGAAACGAGAGATGAAACAAGAAGAAAGTGTCGCCAACTCGGGTCTTCCTTGAATCTCTGAGCAAAAGAAGGCACATATCAACCGAGCCAATCGAGAAATTCTTCCCATGGACGAAGGTAGATATTCAGTCAACGCTATGCAGGTCATTATAACGCAACAGAATTGGGATGCAGCAAGAAACATGGGTGGGAGAGAAATAGAAAAGAAAAGGAACAATAGTCATAGGGAAAATGCGATAAAGAGGCATAGACTTGATTCGTTTGACCTCAAGGAAGGGTACGAGGGGGAATGCCAAGGTTCATATGGCCACTGTGGGTGCCACTTAAATCCATTGGTCGTCCTATTCGATAGGCCTCCCTTGGAGGAGCAAAAGGTGGATGCGGAGCAAATGCTGGAACTCCTGCAGTCAGCTCTTCAACGGATGGTAGCTGTGGTGGGGGAATTGAGCGTGATGCCGATCCTTTTCTGGGTCGAGATAAAGATGTGCTGGTTCTTCTTGTCCTAGGTGTTGGTGGGTCTATGGCTGAACTCGATAACGAAAAAGGCACTACGCCAGCTCGACGCGCCATTTCTTGCTCTCCTAGCTGCCAGTGCATGGCTTCTGCAGCTCGCCATGGGATTGCCATCTCTTCCGCTACCTTAGACCACATCTCTGCTTTGAATCTGCAGTGCAAGTTAGCAACGAACTCCCAGCCATCACCTTCCAATTATGGACTCTGTACAGCATACCTCTCATATAATCTTGCGAGTTTATTCTTCTTGTCTTCATCCCACTCACTTCGGCGCTCTAAATAGTTTTGATAATGAAGGCGGCAGCTAATAGCACTTCGTCCAGGAAGTCGTTTGCTAATATCCTCCCACTTCATGCCACTACCACGTAACTCAATGATCAAAGCATCTTCTTCGGGAGACCACTTTGACTGTTTTTTCGCCGGGGATTCTGCTGTATGAGCTGGTTGAAGACGCTTAGCTGGAAGCGATGAGGGGCCTTTGGCGAGAGGTATAGAAGGCACCGACGTTGAGACAACAGCAGGAATTGCTGGAGCCATTGGAGCCGGGGGAATTGGATTTGGTGGAAAGGTGGACGTAGTGGTCACCGGTGCGGCGGCCTCTTCATCTTGGGGCTTCAACAGTAATGAGATATCCACTTTGGCGGGAGGCAAGATAGCTTGGTTTTGTAACGCAATCATATGCGCGATTCGCAACTGGAAAGCTTTTCGTTCTTTTCGAGTATCTTCGTAGTCTAGGCGGATAAGAGCATCCGGCAACTAGGTGCACTGCCGTTTTAACTGCCGGGTTTCAACGATCACTTGCGACTAGAATCCTCCTAGATGAAACCGACACAATAGTTGGGGTGTAATCACAAGTGGAATTGACTCTAATATCAACGGTGAAAAAGCAGGACCTTGTCCGGTTAACCCCTTCCCGTCCGACTTTTAAAGGTGCCAATCAAGTGAGGTGTGTTCCAACACAGTAGCTGAGAAAGTAGATGGCACTACCGGAGCGCAGGGCGTCTTGTAGGTTCAACCGTCAATTCCTTAGAGGTTCCCCAGCTCCAGGAAAGCAAAGAGATAAATAGAAAAGCAAGAAAGTTAAAAGGGTATAGCTGAAGGACGGGTATAGCGAATAAAGATTCTCAATGATGGCTAGAAAGTCGATACACCCAATGAGATAATGGAATGTGAGAGCACCAGCAATAATAGAAAGATGGAAACCCAGTAAACGAGGAGAGAAGATTAAGTTTGATATTGAGTCCAGACAGATGTCAGCGACAGGGATGAATAAGGGACTAGAACTAGGGAATAGTCAACAGAGATGGAGAGCCGTTGGGAAAAGGAAGAAAAGAAAAAGCAAAGAAAGCAGGGTAGGAGAAAGGAAAAAGGAAGGCCGACGAGAGATGAAACAGTTTGAGATGCAAAAACAGATCGCCTGCATTGACAGGTGATCTAACATCGCCGAATAGCAAATAAGAAGTTCAGCAGTAATAATCCTACACAGGTACTACTAAAAAGTAAAGGCCCAGGTCAAGCTAAGTAAAGTACCTGATAGGGTAAGTAGGGCATGGGGGAAGCTAACAAGAGGCGACTTTTGACGGACCAGTGGGTTCGAGAAGCCGTTAATATTAATGGTATTTAATTTTACTATTATTACGAAGTACCACAGTTCAAGGTGATTTTAATTATGACTATTCCGTCCCAGATTGCAGCTTAACGTCTATCTACCTATCCTATTGTGCTCTTTAATACTCCTATGGTTCAATTCTTACGAAGGTAGTGAAACTGCCGAGGGCCTTTTACTGCACGGCGAAAGGTAAAGAGCCTAAAAGAGTCATAACCACCGTTGCTTACTACCTATTCACAATACTGCTGAGATTAATAATGAGGATAATTTATTTTGATTCTGACTTATTTATTTATTTTTATTTTATTTCATTTAAGAAAAAAGAAAGAAATTAGAAAAAGACAAACATTAAATAAATCAATAAAAATAATATTAACGGCGACGATTATCACTTACTCGAGGGTTCCACTCTCCGGGTCTAAACTATACTTGAATGGAAGACTTCACTGGCGGTCAAACTCTCCCGAACGTTCGAGCCCAGTTTGGGTTCTGACGATGACTCGGTAGGCGGATGTGCTGGCGAAACAGGAACCAGACCGTAAAGGCAAACGTCTTGTAATTAAAGAGGAGTCTGGTAGAAGCTCGAGCTTCAGACCTTCTGCATAAGTGTATCTTATATGTAAGCCGTAAGTGCCCTTCAACAAGTATATGTGAACGTCTATGTAAGCACAAATGGGTACACATCTATATTAGACCATCGCATGGTAGTGAGCAGGTACTTGATTAACGGGTTATAGCCTGTTCTTGACCTTCTCAGGTGACCGAGGATAAACCGAGCAAGACATGAGAATGGCAGCAAGCAAGAAATCTAAAGGTAAAGTGAACTATGGAATAGAGGGGGTAAGAGGAAGACACAGAGAGAGAGAAAAAAAGAAAGAAAAAAAAAAGAAAGAAAGAAAGAAAGGATATTAAGGCCTGAGCCACTTGCACAACCGGGAACCCCGGTATACGACCCGAAAGTTAGGGTAATTCATAGAAGTCAAAAAGTGGGCAGAGGAAGAAGGAATAAGGACAAAACGAAACTCCCGAAACAAGAAAAAGAAAAAGAAAATTACCAGATAAACATTAAGAAATTGGCAGAGTAACAGGCATACGCGCGCACGCACATACATACACACACACACAGAGAGAGAGAGAGAGAGAGAGAGAGAGAGAGAGAGAGATCATCTAGCTTGGGGGGGTGGGGGGGGGGAAGCCTGAAGGTAATAAAATGAAAATAATACAAACTCCCGACAGAGTACTCTGTAGTTACGAAGAACATGGTTCCTCCCTGTGGAGACCAGCATCATCCTGAACCGGGTATGAATGGTTTTGGAAATTCCAATCAAAACAAAAACACGAGCATCTATGGGTCGCGTAACGTCGACAGTGTCAGATCCTAAAAGCATCTCTTGACAAGGACTCAAATTCTTCCATTTGCTTATACTGGAATCACCTCCATAGTATAAATATACGGTTTTATCATCTAGCAATATAGATAGTTCTTATAAATGCATTTTAGAAGGATGGTATTCCCCGTGGAAATTTTCAGATACTGCTAAGCCAGAGAACCATCATTGCTCACTTCTTGAGATCTTTTTTCTTTCTTTCTTAAAGAGAAGAGGGGTAGAAAGGAGAGAAAGGGGAGGAAATAAATCTTTATTTTTGGTACCCTTTGGGTTTCGCATCTCAATTTAATTAAGCCTCCGCTTCAGGTTCTTCTCCCGTTTTCCCTGTTTTGGTTGGTTCATTTACAATCAATTTAGATTTCCGAGTCCCAACGGCTGTGGACTGTCTGTCCAATTAGTGCCGGACCATGGCGATGGATCCTGTCAACGGCGAACGAACTCCAACCCGAAAAGGTAAGTATCAGCCAAAGGTAATGTCACTAGTCAGACACTACTGGGATCCGGGGTCCTGCTAGCAGCCGTTCGCCTCGTCCAACTTTCTGCATCTCATTCCTGACTTGACCGACCTTATCAGGGCAATTAACGTTTCACTGAGTATGTCTACTATTAGGTCTATAACTTTCTAGCTTGAGGACAAATTATTTTTATGACAGTTATCCATCCTAACACGTGATGGGCATCATTCTTTAGCCCGTACATTGAAGTCCCCTTTGAAGCTTGCCTAGGCGGTCATGTAACATGGAACTCCATATATGTTTATGAAACTCCTTACGATACCAAGCCTGAAGGGAAGCGATGAATCCACAAGCTTTTATTGTCATCCTTGTGCCTTCACCCAGTCCTCGGACACGGCGCTAAACCGTCTGTCTCTTTCCCGTGGTTGCGATGGTGGATCATCTCGACTCTTGATGTGGGTGTCCTATTTTCATACTCCGTAAATGAATCTTTCGCTCATCCTCCCCACCCAACTCCCCGCTTCAATTTCCTTCGAATGGCGGCCTTTACTGTTTCTGAGGTGAGAGGACACGCACTGGGTTTGTTGATGGTAAATACTTACCTTGTCTTGGATTCACTGCCGTTAGCCATTCAATGTGAACAAGGCTGTGGATGCTGATGCACGTTGCATATTGTTACCACTTAGTGTGCATAGCCAAGGATTACATACAACATCTCGACAGGATGCGGCCATAGAAAAGCTTCGCAGTGTCTCAATGCTTCCCTCCGACACAACAGAAGTCTGTCAGCAGAGTATGCAGCACTATTCATTACACTGTATTGTACGCCCCATGGCTTGAGGCCCGCCGCCTTGTCATACGCAACTTCAGTTTCAGTGTACCCTTGGACCAATTAAGGTAGATAGGACTGTCTCAAAACCGGTATATTCGTTTGTGCGCAGTGACTTTTTTTTCATGTGCCGTGAGCCTTGGTCACTTGAGAGCAGTTACCTCTCTCTATAATATCAAGGGAAGAGGCAGGGTTCCAAATACTAACATCTTGCCCAACCCACTCGGGCGGCTGACGGCCTCACGAACTCCAAGGCCTCGATAATTTCCAGTTAAATTGGGTCTGTTGATCTCGGCCTGGAACCGCAAAATAGTAAATAGGTAATGGTTCCAGACTCACTAATTTACGTTATCGCCAACGACGCGTTGTAGTTCCTTAGTTCTACACATACTCCGTAGATAGGATCCGTATGTGCTCTACTAATGTAGGACATTTCGTTTTCATACATGCGGATAGTATCGCTTCAACTCATTAGTCCGGTGCACTCTTGGTATTGCCATGTAGACGTAAGAGGGGTTCGTCTCTTCTCACCCTATAAGTTCCGATTTGGTGACCTTCATCCTTCGATTGATTTACACATAGCATGGTATTGACAAGAGGTTTCTTCTCCCCTTCCCATTCCCTCTCACCCGCACTGTCCGTAGATTCATGACAAGGGTGAAAGAGGAGTATCATTGTAACTTACAGTAGATAATAATATCATGATAATAATGTGCGGAGTACCTGGATCACGGGTTTACTTCGAACGACGGGGCCGCGGGAACAAGGGGTTTCCCGTAAGCAGCTGCAAGCCCTGCAAGATTGATTACCTAGGGATTAGTGGGGCCGAAACGGTGGCTTTTTTTGAGTACAAATTTCGTTCCAACGAGGCGGTGGACGGCCTTCAACCGCAAAAAGGAAAATGGAAAACGGGGAAAAAAAAAAGTTAAAAAAAAAGAAAAAAGGAAAAAGAAAAAAGGAAAAAGGAAAAAGGAAAAAGGAAAAATGACCATTCACGTCTTCCTTAACACCCAATGAGATGCCACTTTGCCCTGGAGTTGTGGAGTGAATAACGCCAGCTTGTGTCCTTTTGTTCTATTACTCAACCAACATGGCAAACGCGCTGGCCTGTCGACGAGTGGGAGCTTGAGTCGATACTGCCAAGTTCTCCATCAATATCCACTGGTCATCTCCCTTTTTCCAATACCATTGGGGGCTTGTTTTTGATTTCTATTCTATTCATGTCCCCATCCACTTCCTTTTCATCTCTTTTATGCTGTCAATATCTCTTGCTTTCCATTCGTTAGTTTCTTAAGCGGAACTGGAACTATGATTCTAGTCAAATTACTCTCGGAGGCTACATCATCCAATCCAGAGGATAGGGGCTAATTTAGCTAGCCATGGAACCTAATTCCAATCTTAATAGCCTGCAAAAGTTCATTCCGGGTCTCACACGTAGTTTGCGAGGATGACAACTGCAGCCGCTAAACGTCTTCGGGTGATGCAGATTCATGCAGTATAAGAAAAGTACGGAGTAGGCGGTAAGTCACCGCCAGGTAGATCAATCAACCCTTCCCACAGAAGAATTGTCCTGTCCAAAATTCAAACATCATACGATCAAGTTACAAGAGTGTGGCATATCATCGCAACGTACATGGCTAGAGCGCTCCCATCCTTCGCGTAAAATTGCCTTGTAATTATAATTTTCCTCGCTCTGTGAGAACCGACCTGATCAGTATTCGAATTCACCACCAGTTTTATCTCACCTGTAGCTTGACACGGACTCATATGTACCAGTCAGATGTATATAGTAGAGGTGTGGGTATTCCACTGCGATGACCTGCCGCGGGTCTAGAACATGTGTTCCTGCCGCACTTTCTTCCCGTGCGCGGACTTGATCGGGTTTCGAGTCTCGAGCTGCTGGATTAGCCCAAAGCCCAATCTACAACAATACCATTATCAATGGATAGCCATAGTCAATCACACATGACTTCATACCATTATAATGTCATCAAAAGAATAGGGGACCGAACTCGCGCAAATACTCGAAAGAGATTAAGTACGGAGTGGAGAGAATGATAGTCACATGCACGAATTAAGCGACCTCTGGGTTAAATGGTTTGATACGCACCTCGGACCATTCATTCCTTTTGGCCCTGCGGTATCCATCATTAAGTGGGCTGTGATCCCATGTCTAACCCCCTCGCGTTCAAGCCGAGATTAGGGTACGTGATATATATAGAGTAGAACTAGACATACGTATGACACTCATCCCGTCTCTGTAGTAAAATTAATGCACAGGATGTTCAACGGCGAAGGCGAAAATCTCCGGACAAAAATTATTGGCGCTTATCAAGACGGGAAGTCGTAATCATAATCATCATACTGTCAAGCGACCATCGGTGAGAGAAATGGCCTCCTTTGGAGACAGATGGCTGGATCCATCATTGGTTGTCCTTCTCCTTTCTTTTTCTTCTTTTTCTTCTTCTTCTTCTTCTTCTTCTTCTTCTTCTTCTTTTCCTTTCCTTTCCTTTCCTTTTCTTTCCTTTTCCTTTTTTTCCTCTACCTTTTTAAGTGCATTGTGCTTTTAGCGGCGAGTATGGTTCGGATTTTCAAATTGGGGGGAATAGACAAACAAACATGACTGGCTCCAGTGTGGTGGATTCCGACAGGGATGCTGCTGCTTGAGCTATTCCCGGCACGCAATGATCGTCAAAAAAAATGTCCGACAGCCCCACATTCTAGTCTCCGTTCCGGTTTTTTTTTTTTTTTTTTTTTTTTTTTT